>JAMKCH010048454.1:0-16700 GCA_023653785.1 Ophioderma brevispina
ATCCGAAATGACGTATTCCTATCTAGAAATGGACTATGAGATTAATTATGAATCCGGGGATCTAAGTAGTTATGATAGTACTCTCTTGTAATATTTCATTTTTTTGGTTGACTTACGACAATCTTCCCCTCGTTACACGTCTTATAGCATTCTGTGCGATTCCCTGACACTGAGTCCATCAACTGTATATTATCGGACATGGACACATTTCTGTGCATAATTTTGATTGCCTCGCCACACGTTGCACTACCAACACCCCAGAATCTTACAATGGCCAAGTAGCTTTAAATGTGAAAGAGTGGTAACATTTATTTACATCGAAAAAAAGAAATAATTTAAATAGAATCATAATATTTTGCCTTGCTTCAGACAGCGTTATTCCCCAGATGCCGAGAGTGTGAGAAACGTTTTGTTTGATGTCAATGATTCGTAGTTATTGCGGATTATGACAAGACTTCCTGATTTTTGCATTTTTATATTTTGTTTTTTAGGTGTAATCCTACGATTATTATACGTGACGTATTCGAAGGAGAGTGGTTGTTCAATTCTTAAAGGTGCCACGAGAAATTTGAGGCCCCAATATGTGTCCATAATAGTCACTTTCATATCGATTAGACATACTGGCGGTAAGTATTTCCCCACGGTGTGATCTGGTCCACTGCAGACCGCGAAAGTCCTAATAATACTGCGGCCAGATTAACTTATCAGTCCTCATCGAATGTATGAAATAAAAAAATAAACTCAAATATCTCCGTAAAACGATGGGTTCTATGGAGATTTTTGATTCAGAGGGTCCTTTACTATTGTTTTTTGTTTTGGATATGTATCGTAATTGGGTCTCAACCTATATAGCCAGCGAGAAATTGAACGTTTTTTGTCGGGTACTTCGGTGCCGCAAACACGGAAAAGTGAACACGCAATCGCTACTGGCCGCATCCCTTTTTCCACATACCTTCGTCATATTTGCATTTGAGAATTTTAAAACGCTGGTTTAAATTATAGGCCACGCTTTTTTTCATTTTGGAAACAGGGATTACGTACTTTACCGGACCGCCGTAGATAAACACTCAATAGAATTCTTCTTACCGACCTTCATTTGGGCTACCAAAATGTCTTAAAAGAGAGACTAAGGGTGATTTGACTTTTTCTTAATTTCAATATAAACATAGGCGAATTTGTATTTGCTCCTTACGAAATTAGAAAATGTCACAATTGTGTACCAAAGAACCATAATTCTCAGCTTAGCCTTGTCAGAATGGGGGATATTTTTTAAATAGAAAGCTTTACATTTGGGTAAAAATCCGTACTTTCAACAATTTTTTAAGGGGCACCTGATATGTGAATCGCTCGTTACACCACACCTTTAGAGCTGGACCATGTCGTGCCACTTCTTTTGGGTTAGACACCACTAACCTGGCTGCCGTCAGTATCAAAATCTTGGGTGGACTACTTTGCATGGGCTCTGAACTGCTTTAAAATGTCTTGAAAATGGAATATTGTCCCTGATCTGCCATCATCAGATTTTCGGTTCGTTGCACACCCCAATTGGTGATTTAATTTTCCATATCTCACCTTGAAGGGATGTCCCCTTGACTAGGATTAGCTATGTTTCCGCCCCTAAAGCTGCACGTAGCTGTGCCCCTGCCCTTTTTCAAATGGCCGCCATTGTTTTGTGTAAAACCGCCATTATAAGTCGTTCAGATAACATTTTATCTTACGACTACATGAAATAAGTTTTAACTTCCTGAGGGGTTAAACATCTGGGCGTCCAAGATTGCCGCAGCAAGGGAGGCATATTTTTGTCTAAATAAACCTTAAAGGGCAAATTTGTGTTGAAATAAGAACCTGGGTGATATTTGGGAGCATCCAAAAAGAATTTATGGCATTTATATTTTATATGCACAGGCTCGTTTTTCAAGATGGCGGCGATTATATTTGCTCTAAATCAGGAAGAAAAGCAGCCCTGCCATCTTTTCGACGTTATTAACAACATTTCCTAATAATCTCCTAAATCGTTCTGATGTAGAAAATATTAAAGTGGGGTATTTGACTTGTCCATGGAAGCGGTGAGAGGCTGTTGCCTATGCGGTTACCTTGGGTCATATACATAGTTTTAAAAACTGACTCAAAATAGTTCATATGGGACAACAGCTCAAATCAACCTGATACAATAATCATAATACATGGGTGTGGACCTGTCTTAAGGACTACATCAGAGACGTCCTGGCTGTTTCCCATAAACTACAAAATATGCTTTTGAAAGAAGTGAAAAAGTTTATCCTTATGTAGAAAGGCAAATCAAAAGATA
Source organism: Ophioderma brevispina (assembly GCA_023653785.1). NCBI lineage: Eukaryota > Metazoa > Echinodermata > Ophiuroidea > Amphilepidida > Ophiodermatidae > Ophioderma > Ophioderma brevispina. The sequence goes on from JAMKCH010048454.1 coordinate 2,309, forward strand.
TGGTGACCTAACTTTTTTTTCGCAGCCCACCGTCAAGTGCTACCTTTTTTCTGACTTGTCCCACCGACTCCCAAGTATGAGAGAAATTGGCGGGAAATGTCACAATAAGTTTTCCTAATGGTTCTTATAACATTTAACAAAAACATGCTTCCCGCGCCTCTGGGACGCTAAAATGTTTAAGCCCCACTTGGAAGTTTTTACCTTCCTGAAGTTGTTTTTTGTTTAGTCTGGGATAAAGTTCCTATTACAAATGGCAGATGTTTCATAAAGCAATGGCGACCATTTTAAAATCGGCCAGTTAAACAACGCGCTAATGTGCGACATTTCGGGGCGGAAACATAGCTAATCCTAGTCAAGGGGAGTGCCCCCCTTTCAAGGTGAATCTATTTAAAAAGTCATCACCAGGTGGGTGCAACAAACTCGCATTTTAAGACCCTAACAGAAACTGGCTCATAGATTAACTGTTTTTATTAAGAAGGTGATGGAATTTTCACGATTGACATGGTAGAGTGGTATATTTTCTCAACTAATTGTGCATTGGACGTAAATTTGAGTCCAATTATACCTCCGCGCTCAGCCTTTCACATCAATTTGCTCACTATAGATGCAGCGACTAAAGAGCATCTTGTACTGATAGCGATCGGACGTGCTGCTAGTTGGTGTTTCGTAACTAATTATCCGGTCCCCATAATGATTTCAATGTTTATTTTTATTTTGGTGGTGTTGCTTGTCCTTTGGTGTGATAAATTGTCTATTTCCGCCCCTCCTCTGTGAGATTTTAAATATCATGATTCATCTGGTTTAATTTAATTTGGGTGGCTTAAAGTTTGGCTACGTCTCCTAAATTCGGGACATTTTTCTATGCTAGCTTTACATTTTTGGCTTGTGAGTCTTTAAGCTAAAAACGGTATCAGGCCCTATAATGGTTCGAAGTCATCCTGGGGGTAAATGCTCAGATGTCGTTAAAAGCGGTGTCACTTGCTTCATCTTTTGTCTGACCAGAAAATGCATTTAACTAGATTTGGTGATAGCACATTTGCACCCTCCAGGGAAAGTCTTGGTGACACCATAGACCATGTAGACCATTGACACATTTTGTCCATGTACATACCACCAAAATACCACCCCCTGTAAAATAGTACATTTTTTAATCCTATGAACAGTACAAACAACTTGTCAACGTTTTTAAACAAAATTTGCTCACGGATGACCTTGGACCACATTATAAGGCTTGATCCATTAATCAATTAATCAATCCAGCTGTCTCATTGGGGTGTGGGATCACAGTTTTCTCAGGGAACTTCGTTTCCTCCTGCATTTAAAAGCGGACTTCTTCCCAGACATCTTTCCCTGCAATTAGCAATATGGGGTTCTGCCTGCGCAAAAAAATAATAAATAAAAATAACAATAAATAACAAAATTTCAATTTGTAGATTTTATTCACTCTGTAGATTGGAATTAATTGGAATTACTACTTTTTTTGCTGAACAACGTGTTTTGCGTCTATTATAATGCAAATGCAAGTAGAATTCTGTTGTTACTTAACACATGCTGGTATTATTTTACAAGACTTAGTAAAGTCTTGCCTCCCGTACAAGGCCTCTTTTTGTATTATTAATCTTGCTTGATACATATCTGTGTTTTCACTTGCTTTCCTGTTCCGCATGTCACACTGCAAGTCTCTCCATTATTTGCGTATCTCCATGTAGCTGTGTAAAACATGTAGATAACATTATACAATTGTATACATTGATTATTGTACAATTGTAGATTTCCGTATACAACATTAAGTGTTTTTTTTCGATTGTAAAGGAATCACGTCCTTTTGTTTAGTACTTGATTCGTGCAAGTTTTTGGATCTACCAAGTTTGTCACCCTTAATTGACACATCCCCCGATAACGCCTTTGAGATAGCAATCCATCCATCCATCCATTCATTCATTCCTTCATTCATCCATCCATTTACCCCTTGTCGATTCAATCGTATGAATTCCATCCTTCCATCCACCCACCCGTCCATCCAACCATCCATCATTCCATTTACCATTTTTCATCACCCTCCCTCCCCTCCCTCCCTCCCTCCGCCTCCGCTCCCTCCCTCCCTCCCTCCCTCCCTCCCTCCCCCCTCCCTCCTCCCCTCCCTCCCTCCCTCCTCCCTCCCTCCCTCCCTTCCTTCTTCCTTCCTGTCCTTCCTTCTTCCTCCCTCCATCCCACATCCCTCCCTCCATTTCCCTCCCTCCCTTCCTTCCTTCCCTCCTCCCTGCCATTCCTCCCTCCATCCACCAACCCATCCTACCCTCCATCCATCGTCCATTAATAAATCATCATCTGTCCATTGGGGGTGGTTGGATCACAGTTTTTCTCTCCAGGTAACTTCGGTCTTTTCTTCCTGTATCTAAAGTCGGACTTCTTCCCATAAATCTTCCTGAATATATCAATAGTGGGGGTCCCTGGCGCAACGTAAATAAAAAATAAAAAGATAACAAATGTAATAAAAATAATAATGAATAATAAATCCACCTAGTCTATTTCAGAAAACTTTACATTTACTTGTTTTGCTGACAGTGCACACCCGAAGGTTAGATCCACGTTCCAATGATGATAACACATAGGACGAGCAATACAACGACTGAGACTATTAACTTGTTTTTGACCAATTGGCGTCGGCCCACACATTCTTTGTTAGAATTTCTTTAACTCTGTAATACCGTATGTTCAACAGGAACAAATCATATCTTTACTTAATCATTAGGTATCAAAAATAGAGCACATTCAGATTTGTAAAGCTTTTGGGGGGGGGGCCTGCCCTATCTACTCTTTACTCAGGCTGACGAGCACATGTGAGAGCCTTCCTGTTTCACGATTGTTAATGTTGTCCATATTTAGCATTTGCGATAGCACACAATCTAGTTCTAATAGTTAATTTCCCTTTGTCGAATAAGCTTGGGAAGAACTTCAAAATATTCTGAACGAGGTTTTAGCATAGATGGTACCTGATACGTTGCAGCGTTAATGAAATACTAAACTTTTAGGTCTCAGTTTCCCACCACCACTTCTTACAACATAACGAGCGGTCCAAAACCTGTAATCGAGCTGACCCAGTGTGTCTTTAAACTGAGGTACACGGTGTGTCCACCATTAACCTATTCATCCACCTATTATACTAACATTGTCTTACCTCAGATATGTTTGGTTCCATGCCAACGGTTTCTTTTCTTTGAGGTCTCGATGACACATGACCCTTGCCATTGTCGAACGGCACACAGTATATATGTTTTCCGTTATAGGTTCAATTTGATCAGATCCCTGTAGTTCAAAGGTATGTTTTTCTCACATGTTTACATTTGTGAACTGAAAAAATGATATTGAACTTGAACTTGAAATAGCTGCCATTTCGCATTTCAGACATCACTGTCTATCAAAAGGTGCACAGTTGTTTTGTCTGCAAGAAATCAAATAATTAGAAATTTGGATACCATTGACCTTGATTAAGCTTAGTGCGCTGATCTTTTGACATTTTTTTGCTATTGCCAGTCGATTCCGTATGATAAGGCCAGCAATTGGACATGGATTGAGTAAATTGCGGATAGTTCTCATTTTGACCAGTCTTAAACTTTTATTCCCTTTCCAAAATGCCGGAACATTGAACTTGAAGCGGAAAGCCCAATTCAAAACATCAATCAGCGTAACCCCCACCAAACACCTTCAAATCTTTGTTTCATTAAGACTGTGGTCACGGGATCTAAGAAAACATTCAGGTTAAGCTTCATAATCATAAAGTCAGATTCCGGAGTTCACCACGGTGCAATAATCTTTTCTGTAATTTAAATAAGTACAAATGCTTAAAAGCAAATCAACAAGGATTTCGCATTATAACTCCTAAGATCGACTTGCTAGATGAATCAAATCACAATCGATCCTTAAAAATTAGAAAAAACTCAGCTTTACGCGGCACTTGCTGTTGAAGGATAAGTCTGCATTCAAAGCTATAAAATGTCCCCAACACGGAAAATTTATGCTGTAATATTTTTTTTTCTTATCCAGAGTGGTCCAAAATTTTCCACCCCTTCCTTATGGTCCAAATTTTCCTCAAAATAATGGATAAGACATCAAAATTGGTTTGGGAACTATGTATTAACACGTATCTTCTTTGTTGTAACCTGGTGTAAACGGCGTTGAAAACAACACCGAATGAACAAAATGGCCTCCTCTAGAGAAAAACGTGAAAAACCCCTTAGCACCACGTACCTGGCTTGTTGGCGATCACCATTATATCAAATATTGATACCACTCAAATATTGAACAACGCACCCCGTCATGGGACTTGGTGTTTATTAACTCTTCTATTATTAACTCTTCTGTAATAATACAAAAATCCTCATTCTAAATTGCCTTCATTTTTAAGCTAAACACTGAGCTACGGCTTTCAAAGTGATATAAAGTGACTGAACCAGACAAAAATGCAGCCCATTTTTAATTGTATATACCATTAGTATAAATAGTCTCTCCAATTGAAATCAAATTAAATATTCTTTATACTTTCTAAGGGAAAACACCTCACACAACTTAAGTGTGTACAGTAGGCCTATTTGTTACTTGAGTAGTCCTACAGTCCACGCAATGGTATTGATTATTGTTAACCCCATTGCCCATAGACTTATGTGTGTGCAAAGAGTTAGTTTCTTTGACTATTTATCTGTACACAACGGCCATTTTTGTTAATTCATTTGAGCTTTGTTTTTTCAAGTCATTTTCAATTCACCAGGGTTCCTAATAAGATATTGTTGTTAATAATATCTTCAACGAATTGTGATATGTTCCACCCACTTATTGAGAAATTTTAAGACAACCAGTGTAAACCTTTTTGGACCACTTATGTATAGTGCTGCAGCAGAGGCCCATTATTTTTTCAATAGGTGGTGACCTATTTGAACACAGGTTTCATATACCAATTGTAGCTATATGTCCCAGGAGTCAGAAAATGCATGATGGCAAAAATTAAAAACGTGTACAACTTAAGTTATGGGGGTCCAATGTTACCCCCCTATTTTCAGCAGTATGAAAATTTTGAACTACAAGTCCCATGTTATCATTTTAATCCTATCTGGGAGTTGGCCCACTAATACCTTCTGACCCACATTTTTGCCACCGAAAACCTTCTATAAGTTGATGAATAGCCTTCCTTTTCTTCCCCCCCCCCCCAAAAAAAATCTTACACCCACCCCAATGCTGTTTTGGAGATTGGGCTGTCAGAAACACCAGTGGTTTGCACTATTTGTTAGAAAATTATTATGCAAGGAGCATTGTGATTTGTGGGTGTGTGTAATGGTGTGTATGTGTGTGTGTGCTGCTGGTGGGGGGTGGTTGTGGGAGGGAAATAACCCTGATATTTTACTAATACCACTGCTGACATTTTGTCAAGCGATGACAGCCCACGGTTGTCAACCTCATAGTTTACTACTCTATTTTTAATATCTTAGGTGTAGGGCAGTGTTTAACTCCGGCGTGGGGGGGGGGGGGTTCTCTGCTCAGAACCCTTGTCAACCCCGCCAGGCCCCCCCCATGGAATTGACCGATTTGTACAGTGTCTAGGATAAGGACACACATATAGCCCCCTCACAATATGCCTCGACACCCCTTCCTGTCCCCCATTTGGGGCAATGTCTGGTTGCGACCCTGGGTAGGGTTAGATAACTGGGCTTTCTCCTAAGCTAAACTACAGGAGGCACTGGGTGACTTATGGTATGCCGGTCACCCAATTTATACGCCCTGATGCTCATCTTTCGTACTGAAAAAATAGGCATGCGGCGTAACTCTTTTTATAGCTAAGAATTATTAGTTAAGTAATTCCACTACACCTACAGTGCAATTCTCTTTTGGATTTTCTTATGGTTTAGTTTGATTTAAACTTGAACCCTCGTCATTACCAGCCTTTTGTACATGGTTTACGGGGGGGGGGGGGTAAGGTAACACCCGCACATAACAACATCCTATTATAACGTAATAGTATAGTCTTTTTTCCCTTGCTACTAAACCAGTACCCACATACCTAGTATGGAGTAACAAAAGACGGCATTAGTCACGAATCCATCACATTGGCATTTCCACAGAAAACAGGCGAAAATCCAATTTTTGCGCTAAACGGTAGGAATATCGATTTTCATGCGGTTTTCCAGCTCTAAAATAATGGCAATTGACTAGTACTATTACAAAGAACACTTTAGAAGTTTGAGAGCCATACGGTGCAGAATATTTTTTAAAAGTGTCCATTAAAATATTGTTGGATGGGACAAACCCCCCTCTTACCATTACCTAACCCGGATAGTACCTCACATTTCTTTCGCCTAAATGACCGGAAAGGATGAGGAAAAAAAGAGTACCCAGAGCTTTACAAAAGCTTTTGTCATTTAACGCACCGGAGGAAAGTTCCTGAGGTTTTACCACCCCCCTTGTTAAGGACGAGGGGTAATAAAGTTTATATATAAAGATGAATATTAAACCAGGATATGATCACTTCCTTTTGAGTGGTACATATAATCGAAAACCTTCGTAATTAATTGAAACTGATCTGGCAAAAATCCGGGGGATTCCACTTTTGGTGGTTGGGGTACGGATGTGCGCCGGAGATGTTTGAATCACTACCCGGAAAATATACCAATAGATGAAAACATTTGCTACCCATCATGATTCGCTTTGGTGGAGGGTTTGGGGTGAAGCCCCAGAGGTGAGAGATAGCTCCTAACTGTTAAAATGTATTTTGAGCCATTCTGGCCAGCACTTTTTTCCACATTTGTGGTTTGATACCTGATTGACCACTGTAAGAACGACTTGAATACAGAAGTATGTGAAACCGCTTTCGTAGTAGGCCCAATTCAAGTAAAAGGGACAATTGTTATATCCAAAACGGCTGAAAATATCGCACATCCCCGCTACCGCATTTCCACTAAGAAAAAAAAATCCCCCCGGGCAAACTGTCTACCAGTTATACCGTTTAGCATATTGATCAGCCTAGTTTTAAACCACCTGGCCTAATGCGGGGGGGGGGGGGGCAAAAATGATTGCAACTTTGGGGATCAATGAATATGTAAGTCTTCATTCAGTGGGTGCCAAAAAGTACCATCATTTAATTCCCCATTAGGTGTATTCTGTGACGTCATATTATTGAATGTACACCCTCGACATTTGCAAGTCTTTGTTTGCTTTGGTTGGTTCTGGTATTGTCTTGTTCTCGTTATTTTGGGCTAAAAGTACAAAGCAAATAACAATTAAAATTAGTGCCTAAGGTGTTTTCACTCACGTTGGTACCTAGGGTCCCGGGGGAGACAAACTTTGAGGGGTCATAAGACCAAGTCCAAAAGTGCAGTATAAAGAGGTTAGGGTTATAACCTTGAACAATGCTTTCGAAATGCGGCTTCAAAATAGCTCAAAATGAGAAAGAAGATGTTTTACGAGGCATGACTCCGCAGGCTAAAAGCATTACGTTGTAAAACATTTCGTGATGTTTATATCGAGTATAGAAGGACCATTTACAAATTACAATTCAGTATTTAGCACAAACATTACCCATTTTGTTACATCATGTTTTTTTTTTTTTTTGTGGGGCATCTCTACACAGGTATTTCGCATAGATTGTAAAGCACTGGTTCACGTCATGAAAAATTGCTTATTTTGGCACATAAAGGGTTAAAAGTTAAATATCTTTTTGATATTTAATTAATTTGGCAACAGAGTTGTTATTTATATTTTAAAAGACTTCTCGTTAGTGCAGAGTGGGGCTAAATTACTCATGGCAAAGAAATAATTACGTTGTTAATAAAAAAAAACATCGATAAGTTAGAAAAACCATTGTTCCAAAATCTTTTGGCAGGAGTGAAAAAAATTTGCAGAAAAAACACCCCCCTTGCCACATAGGTAGGGCTTTCACAGTCAAAGATATCTGGGGGTGGCAACATGCCCCCCCCCCGGGTTCTGTTTACGCTACTGCACGTAAGTTAATAATATAAGAGGAAAATATTATTATAACTTAACTCTAACATGTATCTGATGATTTACTTGAATCATGATCAAAAGCTTACACACTGAAGTATATAGAAAGTTTCACTCAATTACACCCCCCCAACTTTGAGGCCTACCCGAACGGATCATTGGGTTAGCTTTTGAAATTGTGCAGATGTTATGAAAATGATGAATGGAACATCTGAGATCACTTTACACTGTGTTTAAGCATTTTAATTCCTGGGAGAAAAAAGAGAGGCCTTTAGTCACATCACCATGGACATATGGTATTTATCTAATTTTTGGAGGATTCTCCCCCCACCGGATGTCTTACATACTTAGAATTTATTTATATGAACCCTAATAAATGGTGTACTACAAATCATATAGGTGCATGTCCCCAAACACATGCTTTTTTAATAACGCCAAAGATTGGAAGTTGTACTATTATAGTAGATGCATACCAGTTCAATTTCATGAGTTGGGGATTTTCATAGGGGGTCCTTTCCCCCCTTATAACTCAACTTGTACACGTTTATCTTTTTGCATTCATGCAAGTTTCGGATTCCTAGTTTTCAAGCTTCAATTTGATATATATGCAGCTTTGGTTCAAATTAGGGTCCACCGGTTTTACTACGAAAAATAGGGGTTTTCGGGCATGCTGCCAGAACTAGTGATCTAGATTCGGTTGATTGTGTCTCTACTTTACTGTACTAACACATAGCATACTTTTGTGATAAAAAGTGTTTAAGAACCAGAAGACATTTCAGTTCATGATCATACAAAAGTACTCGCACCGTGTGGCATAATAAAATGAGTGTAAAAAAAACCAGGAGGTTTTGTCTCCAAATGTAACAAAGCGGTCACAGGTTATTCCTCGGTCTCGATCAATATAGGACGACAAACTACCTAAGTTAATTATTAAAAATTGTAAAACCAGAACGGGGAAGAGGAAGAGTATGTGGGTGAACTTCGGTCCTAAGCGATATTCTTGGGCACCGGTGTTGAAAATGTGGGCCTACCCATGGTACAATAGTGGTTGGTTAAATCCTTTTGCATAACATTGCAAAACAAAACACACAACCACCGGCTTATCTTACAACAAAAACCACTCCAATACACACACAACCGCCAGTATTTGCAATTGGTAAAAAGGGCACAACAAGACGAACCCAACCTATTTACCGCCCGATATGGTACACTGCACAAAAGGGCTGTTATGCAGTCTATATGAGAGGTTCTTTAACCTCACTCATGAATAACCTATAACAAAAAGTCTTCGTTCCCGTAGTCGTCGTATTCGTCATTCAGATCAATTAAACCCGACCTCAAAGTACCTGGGCTATTCAAAGTGTGACCCGTACGTTAATGACATACATATCACCAATATGTATGTCGTTCTTTTAGATTAGAAAGTCTCCAGAAATTGGAATGGGACTTTGCCACTGCCGGAAAATGGCCGCTAATCCGAAAGGTGGAAGACATCTATAACATCCCTCATTCATCATGTATACTAGGCCTAAGGACTGAATGGTGAATACATTTGATTTGAAGTAGGAATTATAGCATTCGTGATATCGGTTCAAGTTGGCCTGACATCATGTTTGGAAGACTGCAGACTCGGCCTGGAGTGATATTCTAACCTAACACCATAATACAAGAGAGAGATTAATAGTCTCCATTAAACTAAAGTGACATAATTACCACCTTAAACAAGCGGAAATAGTACAGTAATATTGTGAGGAGTCTCTTAAGGAAACATTTACGTGACTTCTGAGAGGAATTTATAAAATCTTGGCGATAGAAAGAAATTTAATCTTATATAGAAAGCATTGCAATGGTGTTCAGATATCCGGTGTGCTTGTGACGGCTAACGAAAACTTCCTTCTGTTTTTTGTGTTTTTTTAAATTCCCCCGGAAACTGCTGAATGAATGTGATATACTGTTCGGTTTCCGACGATTGTCTTGTGTTGTGTTTGCTTTATCATATCAAGAAAATTAGTTGAGAGCCTCAGGTGTTATTAAGGGGGCAACCAACGGTTTCCTAAAGCGGACTTAAAGGGTTGGGAAAGGGTTGCACATGTACTCCTTTTAAAATTGCAAGAAAAACACAGGTATTTTTAGTTATGGCCTAACACTATGAAGGAGGGCGCTCACCTGAACGAGTGGCAATAAATTTTACTCGGCGCCCATTTGGTGTGTATCTTTAACACTTAACTGAAATATAAGGGGTTTGCACTTCCAGTTAGTAGTTAATAAGGTGGGGGGCTCTCGGGGCCAATTCATTATATAACCACGTTTCCAAAGGAATTTTGTAGTGATGACGTCAAAATGGAGATAAATACACTAATTCGTTTATGCATTTCTACGGGGCAACTGATTCACCTCGACTTTTGCATGATTGCGTTAATTGGTGAGAATGAACATATGTACCATAGTAAGCAGAAATATAAACGTCTAATTCCGTTTATATTTTTTTAGGTTTACTTGTATAATTTGACATAGGTTACTACTGTAAACCGACTATAGATGGATATTAAAATATTAGAACACCGATTTTTCATTGTTGTCATGGGCACTTCGTTAGTGCATAAGGGGGCTCATAGGAAACCATGCTAATTAACGCAAGAACGACGCGATGGGATTTGAAAATATGTTTTTTGTACCAATGCCAGCGCCAACTCAAGTTAATCATATATTGCCAGCGTTAAAAAAAAACGTCGGCCGACCCGACGCCGCGGACCGAAAAGCAAAAAATGGGCCCCTAGGAGCCCCCCCCCCCCTATGCGAGTTAAGTGTTAAATATCATCTCTTTTTTATCGCGCAAATCTAGTTACTTTTGCTTCTAGGGGTGTTATTCAAGTTATATTTACCTCTTATCTACGAATGTTTGGATGTTTTTTAGCGATTCGCATTTACATGATTCGACTTTGTAACTGTGTCCGTCAGTGTGAAATGACAAAACTCAAGGAAGCTAGCTGCCATGTTTAAAAAGCAGAGTGTCCACTGCTAAGTCATCGGCAGTGGTACTCCGTTTAGTTGATGTGTTGGTACTATGAAGCGTTTAACAGAGGGTTTGTTTAGAGGTGTTGGTTGACACATTGAAGATCGTGGATTTTGTACGGCGAGATATCCATTTCTTTATCATGATGCCTGTAACATTTTTCGTCAATGACAATGTAACTCACTATATTTCAAACCTATAATGATTAAAATACTGCCGGCCTTAGTATGTTTACAAATTGCACAGAAATTGTAATATCAATCCCCATTGAATGCAATGGATGTTGACCTTCTGTGCCCCCTACATCGGTAACTGAGCGTTTCAGACGGTCAAAACTATTCCCTAAAATATAAAGTTGTTTAAAGGTCCCACTTAAGATTTAATTTCTTTTGTAAATTTAAAACGTCCATATCTCAAAATGAACAAAATGTCAGCTAGAACCTTGTAATGCTCAGCTCACAACATGTTAAAAGAATTGGTTTATTTTCAATATAAGTACAAAATATTCTTTATCACAATATAAAATATCGTCGTTGGGCAGGAAAAACCCTCACATGTGCATTTGACCTCCAAGAGCAAAAACTCATATGTGCATTTTCGGTAACACTGACAAAACGACCTGTTTGGCGATATTGTCGTTTTGCAAAGTATCGCAAAATATTTAAAATAGATCTTACGTACTTCTTTAAACATCACCTCATCATTTTCACCAACTTGATTTGACCAAACACTGGACAATAGGTTGGTTTGTCCATGTTACCGAAGTTGCACATATGAGGTTTTGCATTTGACCTTTCAAATTACATATGAGGTTTTTTCCTGCCCAGCGACGATATTACTATTATTATTATTATTGTTATTATAGGTTTTCCCAGTTTAATTAACAGTTGTGTAATTGATTGTGATAAGAAAGACCATTGGAATTCGTCCTGAAAATGTGAATCGCGAGAAACGCAAAACCATTTTAATTATTCTGTGATTAACGTTCACTTTTGTGTCATTATATTTCAACTTTGCGTTATTGATAGTCGTCAAATCCGTAGACAAAGTCTAGTGTGGTCCCTGGGGTTTTTGACCCGGAACAAATTGTTATTGAGCTGATTTTTGCACCAGATAAGCAGGATGCATCATACAACAACATATCCTAACTCCCTATAAATCCTCCTTGGGGAAAAAATTTTATCCAAGATGGCCGCCATATTAGCTATATCTCCGCTTTAAAATAGATGTTGATGATTTTAGTGTTTTTGAATATATGTTTGGGGTCAAGGAATCCAATCATGTACAAATCTAAATCACTGATGACTTCCTTCACGCCAAAATTCAAAATGGCCGCCATTTTATATAATTAGCTATATCTCATGTTTTTGAATATGTTTTGAGGTTCAAAGAATTCATTTTTTGTTTAAATCTAAATCAATGATGTTTTCATTAAGTCAAAAATCCAAAATGGCCTCCAAAATGGCCTCCAAAATGGCCGCCAATTTGCTGCCATTGCATATAATTATCTTCTCACTGACATATACTTTCCTTTGCAGTATCCTGCAAGGAAGCTCGGTTAAACTGACGCATATATAGGAGGGTTGTTTAAAGGCAATAATCCCGAAAAGGGATTGTTCTAATTAACAAATAGTAGTAATTTTAGTTCATCTTTAGTCTATTCGAAAGAATAACTTGGGTGTTATGCTATTTGAACTTAATCAGAATGCAATTTCACAAAACTGCAAAATAAGAACCAGTACACCGCTCAACATAATACTCATTGGAAAGAATGCTTTAAAAAGTTTAGTGTAATGCGGTTTTCGTATACTTTTCACATAAACGCATGATTAAATATGGGCCTACACAAGTACGTCTTGCCAGAAATGGGCATAGATATAGGCCATATATATTTCTATTTTTACAACCAAGTACCAGAAATGGAAACTGGAGTGTGAAAGAAATATATAAAAGATGAATCCCAGAAATTGGGAGAAATAACATTTGGGTGTGAAAATACCTCAAGAGGACTTCCTATTACATAATTCAGGTTCCGTTTTTTGTACCCGTTCTTTTTACGAAATTTATCTTTATTTATTTATATCTATTTACTTATTCACTTATTTATATTTATTCATTTATATAATTATTTCTTGTCATTTTTATTATTCGCTTATATATATTTATTTCGATATAATTTATTTGTTTTGTTTCTTTATCCCTCTTTCCTTGTTCTGAAGTTGAGATAAAGCAAATTATATGTAATGGCGGCCATTTTGAATTTCAGCATCAATGAAAACATGGATAATTTAGATTTAGACTAAAATAATCAAAACATCTACTTGAGAAGCCAAGATATAGCTAATTATATGCAATGTCAGCTATTTTGGCTGTCATCTTGGATAAAAAAATTTCCCCAAAGGGGATTCATGGGGATTTTGGATATGTTGTTATATGATGTATTCTGCATGTCTGGTGAAAAAATCAGCTCAATAACAATTTTTTTCCACGTAGTATGTGTATTTCTTCTTCAGGGACTATACTAGTCGTCCCGCCTGGCGATGACTGTTGAATAGAAAAAAACCGATTTAGTCTTTTATAATTGATTTTAAAAATCTTGTCTTTTATATTTGTTGGGTGTTCATTAAATGGAATAAAGTGTTTATTTCATGATAGGTACCCACCTGCCAGACCATATATAAAATTATTAATGACTGCAAAAAGTATCCACCGTTAAGGATGCGAGTCGGGTTTTCTAATTGACAATTATATTTCCTTATTTAACACACAAATTGGTAAAATTTACATATTTGCGTAAGTTTCAGGCGAAAAGGCTCAATATAAAATAAGACACGGGCAGAAATGAGCATGTTTTGAAGATACGTTGGAGACACACACACGAACACACACACAAAAAATCATTTCAGAAACATCCCCAAAAGAATCAAATTTAATGCTGTTAAAATAGGTCCATACACAAGACTAACTTCAAGGAAACGAAAATGAATGTCTATGACAAAAAATACGAATCTGCTTTTTAATACACCGGTTTTTGATATTGACGGACGAATTCGCCGAGCATTTGGATGAAAATCAGTGACACAAAGTTGAAATACAATGCCACAAATGTGAATATCACTAATATAATAGTGAAATTGGTTTGGCGTTACATCGATTCAGATTTTCCAGGACGAATTCCAGTTGTCCGTTTTATCACTGCGAAGTTAACGGGAAAATCCTATATTAAGAGCGAATTTGGGATAAATTCTTCTGTAAACATTCAAAAATTATTATCATTTTGTTTACATATGTATAATTGGGTTGATACATTTACTGATCCCACTTAACACCACTTATTTTACGTCATTCTCATAATATACTGTAAAGTGAATAACATGTCAATTACGTCATTCT
>JAMKCH010048455.1:0-24535 GCA_023653785.1 Ophioderma brevispina
TTTTACTTGCTTAACCCATTGGCGACGTCCCTAAAATTGGAATTTCGTGGCCGCCTCCCCTGAAGATCTTCTGTCCGGGTGCGGAAGTTTTATTTATTTTTTATTTATTTACCATATTTTAACAGGTAGCCTACACAACAATGCTGATTTACAGTAGGGCACGTATATACAAAACATAATTACACTTTAAAAGACACGTATTTGATAATCATCATGCATATACAGTGCTACACACTTTTAAACATGGTTCCCAATTGAACATTAAACACATATTAATAAGCAGATTGACAATAAAGTGATTATGGAGAATAAAGCTATTAGAAAATGTATTTTAAACACTTGAGATTGTTTACGCACTCTCCTTGTCCGTGCCGTGTGACATGGACGCCCCACACGGCCACGGCGGCGCACGCGCCAACGCGCCACGCACACAACTCACACCGCTACGGGCCAACCGAAGTCGCAATAGTACCCAACTGACTGATCGTTAAGGAGGCTAGGACACAGTTAGCTCCGCGCCCTAGATCTGGCACTGTTCACGTTGGATTTTCCAACAAATGCCTTTCGTACGTCCTGAGTGGGACTCGCGCGTAAAATCAGCAGCTGCGTCTACATGCGTCTATGCGCAAAAACGAAATTATGGAAGCGCGCGAGATACCTGAACGTCAACGTTCAACAACACTAAAATGCCAAAACTCCAACACCCTCTCAGAAAAACCGAGGAACTCACCAAAGTACCCTGGATGAATATGGTGATGAGGTTTTTATCTTTCCTCACGAGGCTTGCGAACGTAGAGTTTTACAATATCTTGTTTTAGTTTTGAAAAAAGACGACTTTAATTGTATGATAGAATCCAATATTTGTATTGTTTCATATGCACTGTTTATTCTAGTTATAATGTCGGGCTTGCTTCGTTTGTCACAACCACTCCCTCAAATTGATCAAAGCTAGAAGTTTCCTAAAGTACCTTTTAAAAGCCGAGTTCTTTTATAATATGATCTCATGTCTATAATATGTGTGCCAAATTTTACATGCGGAAATTGACCTTGGCCTACTCTGGGAGATTTCTTTTTCCGTTGCGGATAGAAATGACAACACCGTGGGACTATGGGCCACCGTCCGGATCGACTTAACTTTGGAATAACCTTTTCTCGAGGTTGTGAACATAACAGGTGTTATGAAAGTGTTATGATAATGAAATGCCACTTTATTTTAAAAGTGCACCCACATGTAAAAAAAACCCGCTATTAAAACACGGCGGGAAGTCGATGAGTGTGGAAGGAGAAGGTCTGTACATGTGGAGAAAGGGCGATGCATAATTCCTTTCTTGAAGTCTCCTTTGTAAATTTTACCTAAGAAGCAAATTTTAACCACATTTTATTTCCTGTGCCGCAAATTTAAATTTCAACCGGGGGGGGGGATTTTTTTTATTTTTTTTATAGATTTGAAAATAATGGAATCAGGTCCCATGTCCCCAAGTTCGAATTTGGGGGGCCGCACTTCCCTACCTGAAAAAGTTACCCTTCCCCTCAGTGCTATATTTCCAATCTGGTCTTCCCCTACCTCGTCACTAAATTCCAAAGACTTAAAAGTTAAAAGAAAGTTTTCAGGACTAATAATACGGGAATAAAATCATTAAAAAGACATAAAATTTAATCTACTAATATTATTTACTTTAAATTTTTTTACAAGTTTTGTCCTAGACCAAAATATGGAATTGAGAGAGTTGCTCTCTAAAAATTACGAGTCGGTGCAATTTACAGTAAATGACGATTGTATAGTGTTGTGTTGGTAAAATACTCCGAAACTTCCATAAACTTTTCAAGTATTTGACCGGAGTGCAGCATACTTTCTTTGTTTTAACGTGTATTTTTGTTCAAATGCTCCCCAATTTTTTTCCCAGATTTTCAGAATGTCTACTCATTATAAAGGGAAACTATTAGGAGTAAATAGGATATTGGTCTATACTTATGAATTGCGTGACCGCTACGAACGCGCAAGAGGATTTAGAAGGGTTGATATCGCGTAACCTATGTTGCGCGTGACGCCTCTGAATGTCCGCATAGACGTTTTTTCTTTCTCACAAATATTTGAACACTACAAAACGTGCTATATGTTTACTTATTGAGACAAGTGTTTCGGTGACCACATCTTTTTCTTTCTTAATCGAACTTCTAGTAGTGCCAACTTTATTCAAATTCCATCACAAAATTTCGATCAGAATTTTTTTTATAATTAAAACTGTCGTCTGGAAAAATCAAATTTCCATATGTTTGTGGTACTATTTTGATCAAAAATGGCAAAAAATAGGTATTTGACCCTCAGTATTATATGAAAAACGAGTCGTGACCCCCATTTTTTTGTTATTTTGGATTGTTGGTTACCATCGAGGGCATTGTTCAACCGAGTTTCAATGAAAATTGCGGACAGATCTATCGTGTCCCTCGTTTAAAAAAGTCGGGGCAGAGCCCCTGGGCAAAATCCACTACAATTTTATAAATATCGCTTCTTATTGAATAAAGGGGGGTTAAAGAATGAGAAGAAAGGTATTGCTTCTTCTAGCCTCCGCCGTTCAATCCCCCACGCCGATATCACCGGGCACAGCACCATTCCAGCGTAAACAACTCGGCTGCGCCTCGTCCACTCAAAACAACTTCGTCGCCGTGCGACACACACATAGATACACGCAAGAGGGCCAAAACCCACACCTTTTCTCTAAATAGAAAATTGAAAAACAATCACTAATTTTAATCACATTTAATTCTCTTTTGAAAATATCCAAAGTATCTGCGTTTCTAAATATCGCTCGATATGACATTCCATGTTACACTGGCCTTTATAATTATACAACTCTTGCCCTAATTCGTGTTAACATGATGGAAAAATAGATTACCAGTAGTACTACCTCTTGTACAAACACGGTTGTGACGCTCATATGCATAAAATTGTATAGATATACTCGAACTACTCGCTGGGTCATTTTGTTAACAATTTTATCCTCCAACACCCTGTCGTGTAGTGATGCGATCACGTACATTTAAAAACTTAAGACTGTGAAGCATATCGTATACTTGGGTTCTAAATGGGGCATCCAAAATATACCATAGGCCATATTTTGGCGTTTTTAAGTTATAATTTTTCTCACCACAATGACTCCACACAATATTAGGCCTAATCAAGGTGAGGTGAACCAGGTAGTATTATAAATTGTTATTAGTGACGTTTTTGGTACATTTGTTTAATCTTCTCATCACGGCTAGACTTGCACAAACTTTCTTTCGGATTGAATCGATTTGATTATGCCATTTCACGTTTTTAATCAATAATGCTAGATATTTAAACACTTCGACATTTTCAATCGGAGTATTATTCATATACCCGTTAATCTGTTGATTTGCTGTTTTGCCGGTTGTACCAATCAGCCGAGCTTAGTTTGCTAACATAGCGTCATTAGATTGTTTTTCAAACCATGTATTTAATGTTTTAAGATCTTCGTCAAGATCCTCGTTAAGACAGTTTTGTATTACAATCAAGATCTTTGTTATAACATAAATTAATGTATCATCAGCAATACATGTCGACAGTTACAATTTTTTAATTATTTGGCATATCATTAATTAATAAAAGAACACAAAGGGCCCAAGATCGACCCTTGCGGAACACCACGAACAATATTTTTAAAAAAAAAAAAAAAAATTTTTTATTTATTGAGACGCATTGAGTACGATCAGATAAATATGATTCAAACCAACTTCCTTTCATTATTCACTATACCAAGCGAACTCAGTTTTTTGAATATAAACTATGGTTTGACCAGATAAAAGCTTTGCTCAGTCTCCAAACCTGCACCAACTAAGTTACCATTGTCACTTGCCTTCTTCCAATTATCAATCTTTTTCAAAAGGGCATGGTTGTAAAAATGTAGGCCTAAACCCGGATTGACCGTCATACAAAATTTCTTCTCGTGTTTTACAACCTATCAAAAGTTGTTTGTGTGCAAGCTTTTCCAAACTTTTTGAACAACGGGTAAATAGATATAGGTCTATATTTTTACAATTCATCTTATTACAACCCTATAAATTGGAATTACGCGTTGCCTTTTTTTTAAGGCAATTTGGCGAAACCTGGGGGGGCCATGTCTTTAAGAATGATAAAAATTTTGCTAAAATGAATAACATTCATTAACCATAACTTAAGTACTTTGATGCAGGATTATTAAGACCACTCGCTTTTTGCGAAGATATGGCATTTAAAAAAAAAAAAAAAAATAACGCTTCCTTTAACCTGATCAAGTTCAATATTACAAAAGTAAAATTCGATTTCACCTTTGATTCCATCAATTTGAAAATGGTAGTAGAAATTTGTAATTGACTTTTCACCTCTACTTGTAATTGATCAGTCATCATTTTTTCTAGCTTAATATCACCATCTCACTTGAAGGAATGCTTATATGAACGCCTTTTTACTAGAAGTAGTTTTCTTAAGATTCTTTCCACATTTTACTATGAATCACCCCACCCGCGCCGATTCATATTTCACGAGAATAATATTCTTTTTTTTTTTGGCCTCTTTCATAATTACATTTACTTTGTTTCTAAGTTGTTTATATTATTCTCCAATGCTTAACTTCATTGGAATTAACTGCTCTCTATGGTGGTAGTCTCCCGTTCATATGCAATCATTTCAAAGATATCTTTCTATTTTCGAGCCAGGACAATAAGTTGTTTTTGAATCGGATTTTTTGATCGGGGCATGTTTATCACATACTTGTAGTAAATTTAGTGCCAAATTATCCAAAAAAAAAAAAAAAAAAAAAAAACCAATTCAAAGACACTGACTCGTCTTCATTAAAGTCCCAATCTATATTCTCTAGCTCAGTACCAATCCATCAACATTAAAATTCTTGAAACCCTAAATTCTTTTGTAATATGAATGCCTTTAGCCATATTTTTATTTTCGTGTTTACCCTTATTGGTGATAATTGTTTGAACCTCGAGTATGACACTAAAACATTTGTGGTAGTACACGGGTATCGTTACACTTTTTGCTGTTCGAGTCAGTATTAATGTCAATAAGTGTACGGCTCTGAGGTGTTATTCTTGTTTGGTTTAGTCACAATTTTGTTGCAGATTAAGGAGATCCATGAAAAAACATCTATTATTAAATGAATTGTTTGCTTTAAAAAATCGCAATGCATATCACCAAGAAGGAGATCTCCGTATTTTCGTTATCAAAACATCCATAATTTCCGCCATTCTATCAAATAACCAAAAACCAACCCCTTCCTGTTTGTGGTTTGTGGTCAAATTGAGTCTAAGATTAGGGTCTGGTATACATCTGTTTTACTCAATCCTAATGATTCCAATCATCTTGTGTCAATATCAACCCTCTTCATATTTAATGGCCATCACGAATGTATATGGCCACTCCTCCCCGTGCCTATTTCTATCCTTTCTTTCAATTGTGTAGCCAGGAATGTGGATTTTCGCTTGGTCGTGAATAGAATCGTCCAGCCACGTTTTCCAACTGGTAAAAAATGTGGAACTTTTGACTTACATCCACAGTTAAATTTCTCACAACAGGACCAATTGACTCTGTGCATTCAGATGGCTTAACATATATACCATTGGCCTACTAGTTTAGTTTTATTACTTATCTTTTGTTTGTGGCGTAATCGATTTAAGTTTATTACAGTTACCACTATTATACCTCATTTTATTATGAGTATTGTGAACATTTTGTCCTGAAAATGACTTGATATGTTTCCACTAACATGTGATTTTAAACATTTTTCACACGCATTTGATCACACGTTTCTTAATAAGAGTACTAGGATCACCCATATGTCTTCAGTCCGACCCATGTTTTTAATTACAACAATGAATGGGTACAGTTTACATGATTTGCTGAATCAGTGGGGTTAGCATTCTGACCATTTAACATATATTTGTTGTTAACCTTACATGTTTCCTGCAATATCGAAATACAATCATTCTTTAGACTTGAATATTTCATTTGGCCGTGCCATTTTGCCAACACTTTTAATTTATTGGTTACTGTTGAATACGTTAAAAAGAGTTGTGACTAGGAGTACATTCTGGGTTTGTGGCCAATTAATGTCGGCACGCTCTTCGGGGCCGATCTCAGTTTATACGAAGATTAGTACAATATTTTTTTCTTTGTGTCCTAAACAATTTACTGCACGACACTTCAGTTGCGATTGATAAAACATGTGTTGGCAGTATGGTATCTAAGACCGCATTTTTCCAGCATCCCGAGTAATCAAAATGCTTGTAGTCGGTGTTTCGGTTTCTCTTTCCGCTTTGATGTGAATGACGATACCGCAGATTGAGCTGTGAATTAGGGCTCTGCTGGTACTTCCCGCGTTTTGTGGTTATTTGAAGGTTGAGGTTTGTATATTGGTGATACAGGACGCGATTGGTTATCAATTATAAGTCGACGTGGTTTTTTCAGTCCCTTTTTTCGGCGATCTGCTCCACCATTCTTTGCGATGTTTTGGCTTTAAGAGATGGCAACCACCACTCACTACAAAACGCGTCCACTAAGGACTTAGTCGGTTCCATGTGCATTTAGATTGAAATGCATCAAACTTCTTGGTATCGATGGCGCCGTTTTGATAAGTGATCTTTGGTCCTATGTCTATGTATCCACAAGACAGTCGACCCGCAAGGTCCCTCATAGTCTGATTGTACTCTGCAATTTCGCCACGATTTGCCGCTGGCCTCGGACAAATAAGCAGATAATGTACAGAGGTTGTATGTGCCTTTAACAACCATGACTGCAATGACCAATTGCTTCCATACTATCAGTCTTGGTTTGCGGTCCAAGATCACGAGAGACATCATTTGTGCCGGCATGTACAATGAATATCGTCATACGCTGAAGTTCACTTGCCATGTTTGTTATTTTCTTTGTGGATGTCTTTTACTGTGGCTCCACTTATAGATTTTAACCGTTGCATCATCTCGCTTTTCAAAAATATAATTTTCTATGTGCTTATCATTGAGTCCCCGATGATTAAGGTTTTTTGGGGCGTAAGACTTTTAGCGGCGACAGCTTCTTGCGGTTTGTTCATTAAAACTGTTTTTAATTCTGCCATCTCAAGTTTGAGAGTTCGTTTTCCTGAACGTAGCGAATCATGTGAGCTACTTAGGAGATTGTGGTCATAGACTTTAGTTACCGTTTGTTGAAGGGAGCATAACTGTTTGGCAGAGGCACTTAAGAGCGGTTACTGTATCAGTCCTGTAATCGGGACATGTCCAGGCTGACTTCTGTGCGGGGCGTTTCGTTAAACATTGAGTAGTATCAGATGGGAGATTCAGACAGACCCAAGTTTGTGGGATCATGGGCGTTGTTAAAGATGCTAACGTACTTACAGGCCATTATTTCCTGGGTTGGGGGATTTGTGTCTGACGTGATCCTTGCGTCACTGTCTTTCGTGGTGCAATGATTTTGTGTCTTTTATTGCGCAGAGGTCAGAGCATGTAATCACTCGTGACGTATTTTAACATCATCTTTTCAATTTAACTACAGTCATGACAGGCTACCATGATCGCTAATGAGCGAAGGTGATCAAAGTCTTTATTATCACACCTTCTGTGTAAACCCAAGGTGGTTTAGGGAGGTAGATTCGGTGAATATCGATTTAGAATTCATGTAAAATATGTCACTATGAGAAGGGAGGTACGTAACATTCAGTATCATTCGGCAATGTATGTTGTGGTATAAGTGTAACAAGAAAACGACGACATATTTAAGTCACAACAATCTTACCGTATAAGGAATCCATGGATGATGACGTATTAAAGACACAAATCTTACTTAACCGGCATATGACGAAGAAATCAAACGGAAGAGAGTCAAATTCAGAAGTAAATAAAATGAACATTCCAAGTGTGTGTTTTATCCTTGGCAACGGTTAAGAAATTACGTAGTGACAGTTGTTTCTAGATAGATTACCTTATACAATGCATCACACAGACGGAGGACATACAATCAAATGGCCGACAGCAAAATGCACAAGACTGAAATCACATCAAAACTGTTCAAATCAAAATATATACGCTAACAATCGAATTGCACAGATCAGAAGATGCTTAAAGTAGATAAAATCCTTCCGGAAATCAAAAACTTAGAATGGCAAATATACCAGAATAAAAATATAAATCGAAGACACGTAAGAGACACGTCTTCACGGCCGCGTGCTTCACTGCCGCCAATTCAAGTCAACCGTAACAGATCTTCTTTGGGGTACAGGGTCCGATTTTGATGAGCTGTGTAAACGTAGGTCTAACCAAAACGAAACTTGTGCCCATGTTCAAATCACGGACACTTTCACCAGTAACGTTACTAAAATGTCTTATGTAGATCCGTCACCACCTCTTGCGCTACTAATGCAATTGATTTTGATTGGTTTTAGAAGATTCTGCATGCAATACGGTCGGTGAGACCGGAAATGACATCAGACAGAGAATGAACAATCATCGTTCTACCATCAGACACTATCGCAGTCATCCTGACAAACCGGTTGCGGTTCATTTTTCCACCAATCGTCATTCTGAAAAAGATCTTAAATTGACGATTATCGAGAGTTTGGGCAACCAGTCTAAATTCCGTCGTTTACACCGCGAGCGTTTTTGGATTGATATTCTCAAAACTAACCAACCTCAAGGGCTCAATATCCCCCTAAAACCTGTTCCCCTTTTCTGTCTGTTGTCATATCCGGCCCATCTGTTTTTCCGTAGTGTTATTTAGTTTGACATAGTCATCTTTTATTGTCATGGTTGACACGATCGCTTTGAGATTTGTTCCTGGTTAGGTTTTTTATTTATAACATTTTTTTTCACGCTTGAGAAGCTCTGGTGTACAGAGCGAAGCTGGCGAAGTATTTAGCTGTACTTCGTTCATATATATATATATCTAGTATATTCCAGCGCTGCAGCCACCTGACCGCGTATGGTTTTTGGCGGGGGGCCCCCCCCCCCAAGAAATCCCAAATTTTGACGTCGTCATTGTTCTATTTATCCCCAAATCTTGACAAAAATTATGATTTGTTATACCGTATCTTATAGTAATATTTTCTATTCCAAAACTATTGAAACTAAAGAATCAACTTCATGCGCTGTAAGGGTTATTTCTGACGATGTCGCAATTATACGGGCCATGGTAACACCCTTGACCAACCCACATCAAAGTGCCTCAGTGTAAATCGGTTTTTGGTTTACCATGTTTACAGTCTACATTGCTGAAATCTATTCGCATTCATACTAGATTTATCTGGCATCTATCTATTATTTTGCATTCATGAGTTACTAGATTGAATGAGGCTTGACCGACATCGTCTGCAGGCTGAAAGCATGCACAGAACTGCAAGAGCCCTCTTTTGACGAACCAGAAATTTTTAACCCAACACTATTGCTTTTGCCTATTAAAGCACTTGTTATATGCCATGAACTTATATAAAACAAGGATTCAAGTAGTTGCACTGAATAAAATGTTACCTAAAAGTTTAGTGGATAACGTAATATACATCACAAAAGCAGAGGAAGTGCCGCGAAAGGACGTAACCGTAGGAGAAAATTAAATAGTGGTGGTGTTGATAACTTCTTTTGATCATGATTGGTGATATTTTTACTAAAATACTATAATAAAGTGAAGTTTAAGCTTTATTTTAGATTTCTGAAATCGAAGTGCTTTTAATTAGGCGAAAGTGTCCAAAATACAAAATAAGCTGTTTCATGTTGCTCTATGCATGCACATAGGCACATTCCACCCGAAGATATAAGCTCACAACTTATATAGCCAAAATCCCGGCCAAAATCTATTTTAGCTTGGCAAGCTGCAAATATTTAGATGGTCTTGCATTTTAAATCACATGCACCTAAATATATAAAGTGATGGAAAACGCCATAATAAAAAGAGTTAAATATCTCTGTCCCGCATAGAAAATTCAAGCATGCCTCCATATATAGGGCCGATTATTAGGACAGCATGCAAAAACTTACATTTTTAGTATTATCGTCTATACTTATGGATCGAAACATTTGATCGAGACGTTTTCGGTAGGTGTGCAAATTCGTTTCCTCAGAAAATCTCTTTGTGTCCCTTTAAGAGTTGGGCAATTACGACTTGTCTCCTTAAATTGTTATTTAGTATATGTTTAATATCAAATGTGTAAAGTTTCATCGTCCATGGTTCGTATTAATCACCCTCCCGTACTATTCCGCACAAATCATTGACTGGGTAGCTCAAGGGAGTCGTGTTGGGTTACATTCAGCAAGATTTAGCCCGTCAATTGATACGATGCTTTACCGCGCGCTCTGGTGCCTCAAGGAAAACCTGCCTGTTAAAACCTGCAGAAATTTAACATTTTGTTTACCGCTACCAGGAAAGATGATTGAGAATAATTAGAAAAGAATGAAGAAAGGGTCACTTAAAAATTAAACAGTGAATAAATCAACCGCGAGGCATGCAGGAACGAGTGTGATAGCTAATCATGAGTGTGTGGCAATTAAATTATGACAACATAAAATTCTAACTAAAATAGAAGATACAAAGTATAATAAGTGAACGCTTGAATTTGGTAAATAAATGTCTTCAATTATTACTACAAAAGTAGACCTAGTTTTAGTGTCGTCGTAGTCTTCATTTGTCTTTTGCATGCATTACTTGCGGCAACAGATGCACAGGGAATGAGATTGCCAAACTCCAGGGTTAGTCGGGCTTTTCTGCATTTTTCTCTTTTTCAGTCATATTTTTGACATAATCTTGATCTCTCATTGTAATTTTCATGTGCTATTGAAACACTTCAAAGGATTCAAAGTTTGAGGCAATAAAAAACAAATGGGTCGGGAAAGATAAAGGAACATGCCTGTTTTTGAACGACGAAATAAATCATAAGAAAATGTTTGCGTACCTTTTTATCAGAGAAGACGATATAGGCATAGGCATAATTGATAAAAAATAAATTAGGCCAAATAACTCTTAGGGGAAAGGGGCCCCCATGGAACAACATTCAGTTTCAGTTTCAGCGATACCTTATAGGCTTGAACTACTTTTTTTGTATCAGGGCATATTTTTAGATACGACCTTTTCGCGCGACGCAAATATTGGTCCCATAACCACTCTCGTGGTCACAAGTCACAATAAAAACAAATATTATAAAAATTACCCGGATTAACCATGCAGAAGTCGGATTTCCTTAAATGATACACACGTAAATCACTTACCCATTTGGGCCAGTAGCGATGAATTAAATTATGATGCATTCCCGGGCTGGTGTAGCTGTACAATCTCACTTACATTAGCCAAATCCTGCTCAACTCCCACTTATGCTTCTCCCCTAGAACCATCCCCCCTGCTCGCCCCATCCTCCGGTGTTTCCCCCATTTTACACCCACCGTGTTTCACCCTGGTCATCCTTTCACTTTGTTTCCCCAATCCCGTCCTTCCCACCTTGTTACCGTCCCGCATCAGTGTTTTCTCCTTTCAACCAGCTGTTTCTACCATTTCATTTTCCCACCAGGTTTCCCCGCTGCCTGCCAGTGCCCCCGATGCAGTGGCGCGTCGTTTCAATGGTTTAAAACTTCATTTAGGGACGCCATTGCGCTCCGGGGGGGGGGGGGCTAGGAAGTTTAGTTGGACTGAGGATTTTGTGCGCGGCTGATTAAGAAGGTGAGTTTTTTGTTTGACACAAGCGGGGGGGGGTAATTGGGGGTCGGTCACACGCCGTGGGGGTGCTTGGTTTTTGGACAAGCGGGGGGATGAAGGGGGGGGGAAGCAGGACAGGGGGGGGGTCGGGGCAGCTTACTTTGCCCGCCCTCCCCCTGACTCCCTCCATCCCCTTCGACCCTTGGACGTACCCCTCATCCCCTCCTTACCCCTCCTACTACCCTACACCTCTCCCAACCGCAACGGTGATTTTCTTTTTTTTACAAGCCTGGGGATGGATTTTTTTATATTTATGTGCAAATTTTTCCTATGGGGTGTATGGGCCACCCAGAGGTTCACTTTTGAACGACTGATTGAGGACGGGCTCATTTTGAAAGACGGTGATTGGGAACCCTCCCTACCCTGCTGGACCACTGCAATTTTTTAAGATGGGACAATAAATAAATGTACCCCCCTCATCACAAAACATTCTTGACTATACCACTAGTAATTGTCAATTACACATGATCATTGGTGTCATTAAAAATAGTTGACATATATTTTTCATTTTCATCTGACAGTTTTAGAATATTTTTAAAAAAAACCCACAAAATGTTCAAAAAAGTATTCGGGTGAAATAAAGTGCATTGATATTGCAAGAAACCGAAACCATTTTCCTAAACCACAGTACCATAATATTTCAAAAGCAGAAATCACAACCTTTTCATCACCTTGAAATAATCAAAACAGGACACAGTATATTTCATTGTTGTGTTTCTCAGTGTTTACAATGAAACCACTTATGGCTATCACTTTCATACAATTCCAATAAATAAGCTTTGGAGATAAGATTTCAGATCTCACATTTTAATGATAACTAACTGTTATTTTTTGTGTACTCGTACCTCGCCCACTGTTCGCTTACTCTACTTACCCTCCATCCTTTGTCTGCCTCCCCTATGAGTTACCCCCTTCCTTCATCCGCCTGGTGAACAGTCCCCCCTTGGTAATTCTTCCATGGACTATTCATATGGCATGAAAAAATATTCAGGACCTATAAAATTAGAACCCATTTACTGAAATGTCATTCCATAAATTTGAAAACAATTTGGATGTTTAATATTTATGTAACAAACAGTAAAAAAAAGTAGAAGAGTTGTGGCCATATGCCAATTTCTGCCATGGAAAATCAAGGTGTGACATCCCTGCCTAGAATTTTTGATAGTTGTATTCTAGCATGCTGTGTGACACATCAAAAGTATTCAGTCCGGGAGTCAAGGCATTGTGGAATTACTTAGTCCGGGTGTAGGTTCTATTGTTGCACGGGATTTAAATCGCCTACAAACTGAATTTGATCAATGCTGTGTGTTGTTAGGCTCCCAGGTGGCCGGGGGGGTACTGTCCTATATGATGGCTGATCTTCAGAACTTAGGCCAGTCGTTAACCTTCTTTCAAGTTTGTCCAATGTACATCCACAAAAACAATATTTCATGTGATCTGTATCCAACCCTCAACGCCTCCTTTTTTTTTTGTCTAGGCACCTTTTTGTGAATTTGGGTTTAATATAGATCCTTACTTCCTAAGGACCAAAAATATGATCCCCTTATTTTCATTCTCCGTTTAGCACACATCATGTTGTTACTTCAACACATTCAGTTACGGTATTTATTAATAGAGTTCATATTTCTACGTATTGACAAGCAGGTATTGTTCATGCAATTGTCAGATATCGTACTGCTGATGGTGTGCAAAGGTGTGGTTCATTAATGCCTAATATCTACATTTTATACTGATAAAAGGTATTGTCCTCAATGTTCATATTATTGTGTATGCTTTGAGATTTTGTATATGTAGTTTCATCGAATGCCCATATTCTATGCTGATATTCCAGGGAGTTTCAGTGCTCAAATCCCCATTTGTCTTACTGCTGTGACAGCAGTTGAGGTAATCATTACTCATATCTACTATTGGCAGCAGGTAGTAGTGCATCAATACCCATATCTAATGCTGATAGCAGGTAGTTCACCATACCCATATCTACTGCTGATAGCAGGTAGTTCATCATTATATGGCTCATACTACTGTGTAGTCCGGCGTTCATCAATGTCATTATCTTTTATTTGTATTGATAGCAGGTGGGTTTACCAATGCTCATATCTACTGCTGGGTACGACTCATCATGAAGGGTTGTTTGATTTGATAGGTATGTTTTTTGTGTCTGCCACGAAGTTACCAGCTGTCTTCACACGTGGTTGAATATGTACAAGATTGCGTCTTTTTAGTAAAATTGTTTGCATAAAAACTTATTGGGGTTCCTGGATTTTTAGCTAAGATTTTGCAAATCTTTTGGTTTTAAATATCTAAAAATTAGTTTTCTCAGGCTAAATTTTTTTTGGCAAAAATAGTGCAGATTCCTTATGAAGGATAATTAGAATATACCGAAACGCACCAATGATTTAAAGTGGTGATATTTTTTTGTTTCCCCTTGTTGCCGGTGTGATTTTTTGTGTGTTTTTTTACAATGATAAATGGTGATATTTTTTTTTTCTTGTCTCCTCTCTGTATGTGAATTTTTTTTTTATTTCCACAGTCTAAGGGTGATTTTTTTTTCTTTCACACTCTAAGGGTCGAATTTTTTTTTCTTTAACACTCTAAGGGTGAATTATTTTCCAAAACGTTCCAGACCCCCCCCCCCTGGATAATCTAATGGGGTCGCTGTTCCCTTAAGGGTTGAAGTGATTTGTGTACGCGCAATGTCTCTGTTACACCTTCAGCATTCTGTTTAGAGCTCAGTCATGGACAAATGGTAGATATTTTAGTTTTGAGCTGGAAGGTTTGTGCTATGCGCAGATATGGCAGAAGATTAACTGTTTTTGCTTTGTGTTTGCTGTTTATTAACATGCGCATCTCTACGCCTGGGTTCCTGCTTTGCTGCATGCCGAATGTGGCGCGGATTTTTTCTTGCCGCCCAACCAACGACGCCCAATTTGGTAAATAAAGTGTCCAATTTTCTGGTGTGGTTTTTCGCGTGTAATGGAAAAAGGTAAGTCGGTGTGTCCCTTCATTTTTTTTTATTTCAAATTTGAAGGAAGGGACAACAGGGAACCTCAACATATTTAGAAAATTACAGTAATTTTATCGAGAGGTTTTTTATTTTGTAGACGATCTCAAAACGTCACATTTTTGTGACTTTTCCCTTGACTTGCGTTGGTTTAAAAAGTGACAACATTATTGTCACTTTTTTGTTTGTTTGGCTATAGCTCAAAATATACAGTAAAGTCGGTGATCCCATTTTTATTTCACAGGATCTTAATCAGTTACCGTGTAAATATCATATATGTGATTATTATAAAAAAAATTGTATCTTGATGAGACTGCACTAAAACGGCAGTTTTTTTTTACCCATGCAATTTTTGTTTGTTTTGGTTTGTTGTGTCAGTATGATTTGGTTTTCAGGAGGTTTTGTACGCGTCTAAGCGAATTACTAAAACTCGGAGGATGTAGCATTAGCGTTGCATTCGTTTGTGCGATTTTAGCGTCGCCAAGAAAATCATGAGCGATTTTCCACTTCTGCATTTACGCGGAATTTTTAAAGCGTTTGCAAAATCGCGTAGAACTTTCTTTGTGCTAGGTACTAGTTAAGACCGCGCCTGATTAATTACGCTTCTTCGATTGACCTTTCACGCAACCATTTTTGTTTTGCTGTTCGGTGGAACATATAGGCGTAAATAACGCGAGACGGCATCGTCTCTAGTTTGAAGACGGATTTCCCTCTAAATAATGTCCCTTTCGACGATTTGTCAGGAAAAAAACTAATACTGGTGACCCCATTTTTTGATTTCGGTACTTTTCATAGGTATGGTTAAATCATAGCACCTAAACATATGTGAAAATCAGAACAAAACGTTAGGCCTTCCTTTGTTATTTCTTTTGGAGCACTTTAGTATCTGGTTTTCACATTTTCCCATAGAGGTGCGTGTAAATTAATGTAATATTTTAGCATTGGACAAAATGATACTTTTTGAATAGGTGTCTTTTTTCTCTAGAAAAAATGAATATGGTAAGCCATATTTTTTATTTCAGATTTGTTATCAGAACAAATGAAGGTTACTATATATTCAAATTTTAATGAAATTTTTTTTAAACAAATTTTAAATCATGATGCCAACCTTTTATTTATTTTTTGCATCAGATGAAGTATTAGCAACTTATAATCTGACCAATTGTTTGGACTTTAAACAACATCACTTTAAACGATTATTATCCCTCCTTTTTTTAAAAAGAAACTAGTGTTTAACAGTTGTTCTACAGTTATTCTGAAATTGATGATGGTTCGTATTTAGGGTCAATATTACATGACAATTAATTTCATTAAATGCCTTGGTGTGAAAACCGGAGGGGATGTTTTTACTGGTATTTTACTGTCAATTTTAACGTTCTTCATGCAAAAACAAGATATTGTTTCTAATTGAATGCATACACGGATGGTACGTTATTGTTATGTTAATTGTTTGCTAATTAATGTGCAACACAACAACCAACAACATCCTTGTTAAGAGGTTTTAAATTTTTAAACAACATACATGCGAGTTGTTCAAATCTATCTTATTATCTTCATATTGACGTGTAAATTATAAACCTTTTTCAATACTTAGCAATGTGAACACCCCACTTTACTCTTTTATTGAATTATACACCCTTAATGGTTTGGGTACACACCTAAAAGGTGGTTGCAGTTCATATACAAAAATCTGAACATAACATTTTGTATACGATTGTACGACAGTACGACTACATTGAAAGTTACATTGTAAAGTATTGGACGTAAGCACCAATGCACGTTGCAGATAACTTTTGACGAATGAATCAAACTGATTTGATACTACTGTTTTCGCGCGAGGATATCCTCGTAAGCGATCAGTGTTACCAAGAGTAAATATCAGTTTCGTATTCAAATCACCAGCAATAAACATTAACCAATCCGATTTAGTCGATTCGCGTTGATATCGTTGCGTCCCCCGGGATGTTTTTGTTGGAGATCTTTATCTTCAAGGTAAGTCGGAGAGGGAAATGAAAGAATCAAATGCACGTGTGCCATCACCGGATTTTAATCTTGGAAGACACCTTTTCTGGTTTCATATAACTCACTTCACATGCACTAAATTTGTGCATGGCATTCATGTATTTTGGTGAAACGCACAATAGTGTGTATTTTGTAAGGCTTTAATTCATTTCCCCATAGTATAATTCACTGTTATTATATAAGCAGTTAGTTCGTCATGCGGACTCATTGAATCGTTCACCTCCGCAAGAATTTGGTACGGGGTCACATATCGATGAACTCGAGTATATTTTGTGTGTTGATTCAGCTTTAAAAAATCTTCATCGTTATCTGAATATCAAATGTGTAGATATAGCGCATAGATTGAAAAGATCTGCAGCATGCACCGTTGTTATCACAGGGATGTCAGCTTCCCTCAGATTGTCCACGTTGTGTGTTAGATGTCTTGCACTTAAATTTTATAGGTGGTGTGACATACCCCTTGCATTTAAGTTAGTCTTGTCAAAGAAAGTGTATTGATGTTTATGGTGTCTATTGGTTTTCCATGTGTGCCGGTAATGGGTCATTATGATTATAGTTTCCATTGTCTTCAAAGCTTCTGTCTGTTGTGTGTATTCAAATCAAAACCACACTTAGATCCGTCTTGTCGCCCCGCCTATAACTTTATCCCACTACACACTCCCAATATATCTGAGTCTGCCAAAAGTTGAAGTTCCATGTTGACCCATTCATAAGGATTGAACTTATTGGTGATTAAAACCGGGAGACAAAAATGAGTATGATCATGTGATGGCCGGGAAATCTGTGATAATTGCTAAAATTATAGTTAAATATCTCTATACTCTTATAGTTAAGTCAAAGCGACATTTTGACCTTTTCTTCAACGCGCAGAATTTGATCAAAAATAATATAAATATATAAACCACTGCCTGTGCATCAGCTGTTAAACACCTTTTCCGTTGTACCTTTTCTAACACTTCATTATGCTTTCCATTTCATCTTATTTGGGCAAGACTGTCCATAGATAGAGTACATCGAAGGAAGCATATTGAATTTCAGTGGTCTTATTTGTAAAATTGCAGATGAATTCAGTATGCTGGTCTTCAATTCAAACTCAAAAGTCAGACTCCAAAATAAGCAGAACAAAATGGTTCGTTTCATACAAAAAGAGGGTCCCCGATCACATGTTGGTCAAAAAGAACGTTCTGAAATTGGCTATCTGAGTGTTTCGGACAGCGTAAAATTCTTCGCCTATGTCATGCTTTTTAGATTTTTAATGATAATGTGCTCCTACACTCCATGAAAATTTTGAAAAAGTTAGCAATGTTCACAAATACAGCAACACGGAGTAGCACTTACAATTTCAGAGTTCAAGAACCAAGGGAGGTGCGGTGCCACATTTTCAACTGTGCTATCATGACTGGAAATTCTTCCAGATGAAATTAAAAAAAATTTAGGAAAATTGGTAGTTTCAAAAGGGCAACTAAAAAGTATTTGGAAACCAAGCCCTTTGTATGTAGGTCATATATTATCATCATACATTTTTTAATACATGTGCATTGCTAGATGCGGTTGTCTACAATTTATTCTTTATACATGTTTGTGCATATTGTTGTTTTCATTCCCAATTTGGCTTGTTCAATTGGACCCCATGGAAAATAAGTTATGTGATGACTTTCATGGGTATCCAGGGCTGAAAAACAATGTTTTATGTCTTTTCTGGTCGAAATAACTTCTTCTCTTAATGTATTTTATCTTCATGTCTTTCTATTTTACTATGCCTATGTAGCAAATTATTGGACTTTTAATGTGGTGTTACCGAATAAAATCAATCAATCAATCAATCAATGCAGATGACGTTTTTGATCACAAAGGACGGGTGTGGCAGTGAAATTGCCTGACAACAAGTTATTACCGTATTTCAATTATCATGATTATGAAGAAAGTAGTTTGTAAAACTGTTTTTAAGCAATTTTGTTTGGACTGAGCTGATAATATAGTATAAAGTGACATGGGGAGAGAACTTAAAACAATGGCGTGAATTATTGTGATAGATTTGAACTGGTCTTCTAAACCCTAATGTTTACATGTTTAACTTCAGGTGCATATCATGTCAAAACGTGATTGTCCAATCCAATGCAAGTCTTGTTTATTTGATATAATTGTCAAAGAATAATGTTCATTTAAGTGACACTCTCATCATGTGTTTACTTAACGAAAGTTTTGTTCTGACTTAATTGTCTCCAGAGCATTAAACTGGTCGTTGTGGGAAGTCATTGAATCAGACCAACCGATTCATAACTCAACTTGGTGGCCTTGCTGTCTATCTAAAACCCTTGTTTCAAACTTGACACACTCAAATAATGTTG
This sequence comes from Ophioderma brevispina, assembly GCA_023653785.1. Taxonomy (NCBI): domain Eukaryota; kingdom Metazoa; phylum Echinodermata; class Ophiuroidea; order Amphilepidida; family Ophiodermatidae; genus Ophioderma; species Ophioderma brevispina. The sequence continues at coordinate 19,103 of JAMKCH010048455.1, forward strand.
CATCGACTATTTTTCTTTATTTTTCGTGAAGTCTTCCATCCGAGTACATTCATAGTTAAATCTTTGCAATCATATGTCAGATTATGGATATGTCCCGAATTCACATCTTACCAAATGAGATATCAACCGTTTTCGTCTGTTTTTTCCAATTAAATCATTTTGTCTTAGTTCGAAACTTTAACCTTTTCTTATATATTTTTTCTCCATCGTTCTCCTTTAGTTTCCGCTTCCCGACTTACTGCCATGGTTAGGCCTGTTTCTCACGTGACACACTACGATGTACTTCATTCTCTTTCATTCAACTAGTACTCGATTATCGTTATTCGCGTATCTTGCCTTTAGTTATTCTTCTCCACTTCCCTTCGCTCTTGCGCGTCCTGAGCGAATGTCTGTTTTTCCGGCTCCCGCGCATTCTTCTTGATTGCTCGTTCCGAAACTAATTTTTTCCTGCGTCGTTTAACCCTTGTGGCTGGAAGTCGTTCTAGGTCATGAGGGTCCGCTTTTTTGGTAACCTTCTATCACCACTCCTTTCACCTCTTAAAATGTACCTCGCGAGACATGCGACGCTCTTCGATGTTGTGAGATGCAGCTCAAATTCCCATTCAAACTCGACTGCCTGCCGGTGATTATAGAAGCCATTGCTGTAAAAAGTCAAGGCAACGACTATAGGCTCGTTGTGTTGTGATTCTGCTTTTTGAATGCTCCAGTTTCATTTTTTTTACGGTCTGTGATTTTTTTACCATATCTATCTCTTTATGGTTCAAATCAAAATAAGCTCATCTAGTCTGTTTGTGAGATGTTTGAAGTTCTATTAATATTTGAAATTCTTAGCCGGATAACATCTATTTGTTGGCTTGAAATTGCGTTCCGGGGTGATTTTATTGACCTTTTCGCTTGTGATCTCCGTCACGCCGTTTTCCTGAGGGCGTCTCATGCCCAATGTCTCCTTCTACCACGTTGTGTCGAGCGCTTGATCATTCTTTACTATTGTTGCGCTCTTGTCATCTGTATATGTCTATGATATCATTTTACCCGATTATTGGTCTCTTGGATCGTCTATTCGTCCTCACCTTTTTCTGATTACTCTTTCTTTTCTCTCGTTTTCGTGCATACTCCTGATTATGCTGTGTTTTACTCTTTGCACCTCCCATTCTGGTTATGATTGCCCCCTTGCACTACTTTTCGATAACCCTATAAATGAAATGATGAAAAGGAAAAACAAACTATAGGCCGCAAAACGGAATGAAAAAACAGAGGGAATGCAGAAAAATGGTGAGGAATAGAAGAGGAAGTCCATGTGGAGACCTTACGAAATGGAACTAAGAAGGTTTGACGTCGGAAAGGAAGAAACCTAGGAAATGAATAAGCAAGACAAAAGGGGACTGCAATGTGACCTAGAGCGACTCGCCAGTGAAATTTGCTCATGGTCATGATATCACTTGCTTAATCTTATTGCAATTTACTTTTCAAAACAATTCAAAAGTATATGCATTTTTGTGTGGCCATAGGTGGCTCCGGAATCGGAGTGAAATCTGCCTTCCATAATCCAGTCCAAACAAGCCTATAGTAGTTCAGTGCCTCTTTTTGACCGCATGGCTTCATACATGAACCTGCATGCAGTCATTATGATTTGACTGCCCTCTCATATTAAGTTTGCTGTTTTTCATTGTTGTTTCTTTTCCTGTTGTTTTTAAAAAAAGCCCAATTTTTAACTTTTATTTTTTTTTGAACAGGTTTTTAAAATAAAGGAGAATGAAAAAGAAAAAATAGTTAGTGGTACGAAGAAGAAAGATGACTCTCGCGGTGCCTGTCACTTTCGCCCACCAAAGAGATGCAGAGAAGAGCAGGGCTTGTGGAGAAGAATAAGAAAGGGCACCCAGTGTGTCACGGCCATTCAATACCCCTTTATGAATGAGCTCCCACCCCCCGACACCCGCAGTGTGAACTTTATGAAGAACTATACATCGTTCTGTGTCAACTGAAACGAGATTCAAAGCCAGATTTGTTTTCTAAGACATTATGGCACCTGTTGTAAGTCTAACTTTGGTTAAGGATTTGAATCATAATCTCATTATTTGACAAGATTTTTGTTTTGGTGGATATTTGAATGTGGTTCAGACGTTTGACAAAGCAAGGTTTTCGTGAAGCCATTTTGACATTCGGTTGGTGGATTCAATGACCTTACCAAAACCGACCAGTATCTGCTCTGAAGACAATTACAGTCAGAACCAAACTTTCGTTTAATTAAACCACAGCTGATGATACAGTGTAAACTTAAATTGATACCTTTATTATTTGAAAATTTATATCAAATAAAACCAAGATTGCACTTGGAGTTGAAATCATAAGTTTTGGAAATGCTATTGCACCTCCCCTTGATGTTAAACATGTAAAAACATTAGGGTTTAGTTGAGAAAGACCAGTTACAAAATCTATCACCAAATTAATTGCATCGCCCATTGTTGTACCGTTTCTCTTCCACCCTTGGGCAACGAATTTATACTATATTATACAGTTTCGCAGTCAAACCAAAATTGCTTTTTTTTAAAAACAGTTTTACAAACTACTTTCTTCTTAATCATTTGATACTGAAATACGGTATACTCCCCTGTTGCATATGGCAATTCTGCCACACCCGTCCTTGTGTGATCAAAACGCTCATCTGCATTTGATTATTGATGATTGATTTATCGGTAAAAAACATTTAAAAGTACAATAATTTTACACAGGGCATAGGTACAATAGAAAAAGGACATAAATACAAATAACAATTAAGAGAATAAGTTAGTTATTTTACAGAAAAGACATAAAAAGTGTTTTTCACTGGGATTATTAGCCCATGAAAAGTCATTAAAACATAAAGTCTTCCAAATGGGGTACCAATTGAACAAGCCAAATTGGGAATGGAAAAACACAAATATATTGCACAAGACATGGATAAAGAATAACTGTCGATCAACCAGCATCTAAGCAATGCAACACATTGTAATTAAAAATGTATGATGAAATAATAACCTAAGTAAAAAGGCGTGGGCTTTCCAAATTACATTTTAGTTGCCTTTTGAAACTACCAATTTCCTTATTTTTTAATTCATCTGGAAGAGAGTTCCATATGAATAGCACAGTTGAAAAATGTGGGACCCATAGCACATACCTTGGTTTCTTGGAACTTGAAATTGTAAGTGCTACTCCTTCTGTGTGCTTGTATTTGTGAAACATGACTAACTTTTTTCAAAATTTTCATGCGAGGTAGGAGCCAAATGATTATTAAAAAATCTTAAAAGCATATTGACATAGGCGAGAAATTTACTCTGTCCGCATACACTCAGATAGCCATTTCGAGATAGTTCTTTTTGACAACAGTGATTCGGGGACTCTTTTTGTAATGAAATGAACCATTTTGTTTTTGTTCTGCGTAGTTTGGAGTCTGTTTTGAGATTTTGGGGAAAATTGAGACCAGCATAATGGAATTATCCATGACAATTTTACAATCACAGACCACTTGAAATCATATGCTTCCATTCGTGTACTCTATATATGGACAGGCGTGCCCAAATAAGATGAAATGGAAAGGCATAATGAAGTGCTTAGAAAAATGTACAACTGAAAGGGTCCCCGTTAAACATATGACAGAACCACCGCAGGGTTTAATATTTCATATTATTTTTGATTCAAATTGGCGCTGTTGAGAAAAGGGAAAACATGGACGGCTTTGACTTAATATTAGAGTTATAGAGATATTTAACTTCAATTTAGACAATTATCACAGATTTTTCGCCGCCATCAACATGATCCAATGATCTTCATTTTTTGTCTCATTTATCACCAACTAAAGTTATATTGACTGGCAGCCAATGTAAGTCAGCTTTTGGTAACTCTTGGGTGGATTTAGTTATAGACAACCAAGCTAACTTGGTTGTTTTTCACAAAACGCGTTGAATGCCTTATGTTTAGCCCTACCCGGGCATCTTACACATACATAAATTCTTCTTGCAAGACTAATGGTCAAGGTGTTACCTTAAACATTTAAAGGAAAGACTAACACTCACAACGGTGGACAGTATAATGATGGTTCTTGACTCACTGTTGTTTGTAAAACCTGTGCATGCGAGGGTATATATTTTTCCATGTTGCCTTTTCACATACATGATATTCGTACTGAAGAATTTTTAAGCTTGAAATCACCAATAATAGACTCGCTTCATTCTGATACGTGACCCCGTACCATTCTTGCGGAGGTGAAACGATTCAATGAGCCAGGACTTCTGTTATAATCATGTTTATTGGTGGTGGAAATGTTAAAGCCTGAATACCCTATTGTGCGTTTCCATACCTGAATGCAATTGAATTTAGGTGTCATTGGTGAGTTATATGTACCTTTGGTGTCTTCAAGATAATCCTGTGTGCCACGTGCATGTTAAATTCCTTTCATTTTCCCTCTCCGACTTATTGAATAGGTCCAAAACTCCAATGGGACGAACGTATCAACGCGAATCGACCAACAATCGTTTTGGTTAATGTTTATTGCTGGTGATTTGAATACGACACTGATATTTACTCTTGGTAACACTGATCGCTTTGATGATGAGCATCGCGAAAACATTAGATATTTGATTCATCTGCAAAAGTTATCTCAGCCGTGCTTGGTGCTTACGTAATACTTTATGTCAAATTTCAATTTAGTCGTACTGTCGTATTGGTCTGTTTATGTTCTTTTTGTTATGAATGCACCACCTTTTAGGTGTGTACCACCATGTAAAGGTGTAATTTCAAATAATAAAGTGGGGTTGTTCAATTGCTTAAGTATTGAAGGTTTAATATTTACAGTTTAGATATTTAGTTGAACAACCTCCTGTTGTTTGTTTAAAACTTTAAAACAATCTTTGTTGTTTGTTGTTGTTGTGTGCACATTCAATTAGCAAAACAATAACAATAACCATGACTTCCTGTTATCTTCAATTAGAAACAAGTCATTGTTTTTTGGCATGATACCACGTTAAAATGCATTAAATGGAACAAGTAAAAACAAAATCCCTCCGGTGTTTTCACAATGCCCATTTATTGAAATTACTTTTGGGAAGTTTATATCCCCTAAATAGAAACATCAATCAAATATTCAGAATACACTGTTAGAAACACTGTTTAAAATGTTGCTTTTGTAAAAAGAGGTAATTGTTTACAAAGGAGGTGTTACAGTACAACATTGTCAGTTCGTTGCTCATAACTCTTCTTAAGGTGTTGGCATCATGATTTAAAAATGGGCCGCGTTCAATTTCTTTCTCCATCTTTAAAATTGAGAGATAGTACATTCATTTGTGCTTATACCAAATCTGAAATAAAAAATATGTCTTAACCATATCGTTTTTGAGAAAAAGACTTTCACAAGAACTTTTTGCCTCAAAATATTACTTATTTCCACGCAACGTCTATGGG
>JAMKCH010048456.1:0-15074 GCA_023653785.1 Ophioderma brevispina
TGAAATGTGCTTCTTCTTGTTCAACACATGTCTTTTTACATTAGGAACTTGTACCAGGGATGCGTTAAATTTGGAGCACTAGGTAAAATTAAAATAATAATTAACAGAAAGATAATTTAGGTTTAAAATTGTTTCTCAATGAACAAGAATTGATTGTAGCACTATAAATCGGATTAAAACAATCCAGACCCCAAGACAGTATCCGTGGGTGTGAGTAAATTCGAACATGTTCTTTTGGGTTTCAGTCCCATGTAACTTTTTCTTTTAGTTTTAGTTTCTCCTGCAAGAAATTACCCATTTGTATTTTCTGTCCGTAAACGGACAGAAATTACTGCACAGTGGTCTATGGGGATTGTGATACGAAGGCATTTGGTCATAACACCAAACGCAAGAATCAGAATCAACTGAAATTTTGGAATAAGCTTTTCTTCAAGTATATCTAGCGAAACATGAACAAAATAGAAGGGATTAGAATCAAGAAATGCACCTTTAAATCAAACAAAAACATTATCTTTGTACATGGAATATGTAGGCCTTTTTGTGAACTTCCAAATGAAACAAGTACCCTTTTTGTGATTTTGCAACAAAAAAATCACAAAGTTGATTGTAGAAACTCCCTTTTTTGTGATACTATGCACGTGAATGGGATACCAGAGCAGCGGAGTGGTGGGACCGGGTTGGAACAGCAGCTAAGTTATCCCCTCCCATAATGCACCAGTTTTGCCTTTCATTTTTATAATATTGGGTAATCTATTGTAAATATGACTACATATTACATAGTGCCAATTCAACCTGTGAATCATGTACACTAATTTGCTCAAGTCGTTATTTCAATATCTTTCCATTGGATGTTTCATCACATTCTTTGAGCGCTAGTGCTAAGATGTAAAACCTTTTTGTATGCTTTTATTGAGGACTGTACACTATACGCATTAACGGTCCATGGCCGATCGCTAATTCGCCCGTCCCCAGAACGCCCAGAGTTTACCGGAAGTGGTCAAAATTTTGGTATCAGAAGAAAGCTACTATTTTTCTCATTTACCCTGTGAAATCTTAGGGGCCAAAGGATGTTTGGGTTGGAAGTAATGAGCGAAAATGTAACCCAATTTGGTCGACCAATATTAATTTTACCAGTACTCTATGGGGCTTAATAAACGAAATCACGATTTTCTGCTCCTCACTGAAACGCATGAAATATCGGCGCGAAACTTGCCAGGATGAGTTTTTGGGGTGAAGGCCAATCTATCAAGACGAAAACTTCATATCCTTAAATCGGGCCATCCCCCTTTACGATTTTCTTAGCGCTTGATTACACAGCACAGGGTACGTTTTGTATGCATTTCCTATGGTGGTTCCATGCGTTGACAGCTCCCTGTTCCTGTGGCCCTGTGCATGATGGAAGGGTTTCCGAGCTGCTGTTTTTAGACCCCTTGGACATTGTAAAAGTTGTATCTTTGTTAAATGGTAGTGTAATTTTTTTTGAAACTCTGTTTTAAATGAGTGGCTGTTGTATTTTTAAATTATTGATTAAAATTTTAATTTTTTAGGTTTTTTCTTTTTTTAAATTTAATTTTAAAACTCCCGTCTCATTATCACAAAAAATTTTGATTACTTTGACAATAAGCTACACAACGCAATTTCTTTGAGGGGTACCTTTGAAACCCAATTAGCCTCTAAGTACCCTCGCCCACAGGGTACCTACCACATCGCCAGACGTAGAAGTGGGTAATGATCCCCAAATATACAGTACCTTAACCCCCATGTGGGGCTCTCATGCAAATGAGCTTTTGAGCTCTTTGGTGATTAATTAGTAATCTTATTATTTTTTTTTTTTTTTTAATTTTTTAGGTTTTTTCTTTTTTTAAAAATCAACACAAATTGTTACTAAGCTTGAAAATTATCAGAAAGGGGTAAAGAACATGGTAAGTTTTGCACCCTCTATGTGCCACAGTGCTGCCTACTAGGCACCGATAGGGGAGTACCACTGTGAAGGTAATAAAGTAGCCTTGGCAGAGTACTTCTCTACTGGTGGTTCTACTGCATATGTACCCTGTGCAGTACACCTAGCGGCAACTAGGATGGTTAGTAAGCTAGAAACAGCTGTTATGCACCCAGTTGGCTTGGGTATTCGCAAGTACTTAGTTTTTTACGGTACTGCATCACTCAGTAATGCATCAAGGGGGGTACCCTTGGAGTAAGCAAGAGTATCATACAGGGGGTAGGACATCCCACATAACAGCAAACAAAACAAATTCAAAACGGCATCACTTCCGGGTGCTAGTCTGTTTCAAGACTTAACGGTAGGAGGGGGCTCTTACGCCTATCGAACGGTTAACCCAGACCTTGACTAAAGGCTAGGCCTGGTCACATCTTTAAATCTAAATGACCGTTATTGGAAATTACACTATTGTTGGTGTGGCAGCGTAGTTAATACTACTAACCCCCGCGGATTTTGAAGTCATAATTTTTTTTCTTAATTTATCATGATATTACTAGATTTTTTGAACACGGTTTAAAGAGATGATTTTTTAATGTCACTGGGATCGGGACTGCCATAGTAAAGGCACTAAGCAGACCCAAATTACTGTTTTGGAATCCCCAAAAATGCCCCAAATCGAGTCAGAATCGTGCCTACCCCCGAGTACATACGTACTTACGTAGCCGAAGCGCTGGGTTACACTGTAATGAAGTGCTTTTACTTAACATAAACAGGGGAATTTAACTAAACACGTTAAATCTGCCCAATGTAACCCGTACTTATAAGTGGTTCTTGTGTGTATGTATTTGCTGTTATTTTGGTCAATATTGTCAATCTGCATTTGAGATTATCTTTGAATTGCTAAGTTCCAGCTATAGTGCTTGTACTTCCTTGAGTAGTGATGTCAGTGTGGCAATGCATAGTTTGGTTCGAGCCCCGCTGCTGCCAATGTGGTTTTTGCACTTGGGCAAGCACTTTACCACTCACTGTCCTCGTCGAACCCAGGCCGATATTCGGGTAGCTGATAGGATTGTGCGCTGGCCAGCTCGAAAAGCGATGGTGACAATTTTTCCTGATGGACAGCGTAATAATAATAGGGCAACGCGCTGTGATCTTGATTGAAATGGTGCTTAGTAAAGCCAATATATATTATTAATAGTCGCAGCATTAAATTGCGAGTGTTGATCCAAAGTGCTGACATACACAACGCGAGGCGTAAAAGGTGGCTTAAAATATACAAAACCCCGCAAACTGCCTGAATGCGTTGACGTCACTTACTCGAGAAGTTAATGGGAGTATAGTTTATCATTTTAAATGGCTGAAAGGAAAAAGTCAAACAAATTAATATTTCGTTCATTCTCAGTTCTTATTTTGTTGTCGTTTTAACATTATTCTCAGACATGCAAATTTGCAGTGCTCAAGGGTAATGTCTACAATCCAGCATTAAAGCTTTATTTTTTATCAAACTGGTTATTAATATTTGTGCAGTTGTAAGTAATTGGGGCATTACCATGTACAACCTCCATTTTAAAAAGTACAAGGTCATTGAGGCATGTTTGCTACTTCTACTGGGCTCGTTAACGGGTCGGACACCGATCTGTTGTTCACAGCTGATTAGAAGTAGATTGACCCACGGTTTTAACACAAACACGATAATGGAAAATTAAACCGAGGTTTTAGCAAGTAGAAACAGGTGTTTCCCATGACCCACAAAAGACTTCATCCTCATCCGTTCCTCATACAAAAGAGTCAAATAACCCTTACAGTGGGAGTTGAATTCTTCAGCTCCAATGGTTGCAAATAACAGAATATTCCTTGAAATCAACATCAAAAGTTAAGAATTTTTTGTCAGATTCTTGCTTTGACGTATTAAACTATGCCGACTTCTAAAATTGGGATTCTTGGCCGCCGTGCCAGTGTTTCTTTAAAAGCATCGAAGACAATGAAAAGAGAACACAACAAAGCATTATGGTAAAATTGTGCTAGGCTTTATTACATACTATTCTCTGTAACACAGACCTATGCAAATGTATTAGTAACAAGCAAATCCTAAATTTTGTACATGTTTTTTTTCAAATTCTTTTCTTGCTGTGGGAGAAAGTATACTATAGTCCGTGCTCAAACCTCTATGCATGATGTCATAACATTTAACACCGCCGCACACCCGAAGTCGATTTCCTCTGCGACCAACAAATCTCGTGCCTGACGTAACTGCACGGATGTAGAGACACGGACTATACATTATTTAAGAAATAAGGGTAAGATGTTTCATGTGTATGCATGAATAATGGGCGAGGCTAAGCTGAGACCCATTATTCAAAATGTTTTACTGCCAGGACCATTATTCGGCATAAACATGGACATCGCACTTTATTTTATCTATTACCCAAATATATGAAATAATAACAGAAAAATGGCAATTTCTTACTACAAACGTCAATGGTTGTGTTTACAGCTTTACAGCGGCGCCCCTGTTTCCTCCTCGCATAAAAGGTTACGGCGTGCGCCATAGTGAGGTGACAATGGCCTGAAAGAATTTCGTTTTGCATCACGCTTTTGAATAATGGTCATAAAGGTAAAGATGTACCTAAAGTGACAGATTTTTTTATTAGGATACAAATTTCTCTTCTCCCAAATGGCAACCGAGCGGATGGAGACCTAGAACGTTTCAAAAGGTTTTAATGGACAAACAAGCACGCAAGCAAAACTGCAAACCTTGTTTTGAACTTGGCTGTTATCGTAATTGTCCCCACACCGTGCTTTGAGTTTCTCATGCCACAGACAAAGTACTAACTCCTCATCTTTTACATAAAGATTGCGTATTTGGCTATTCACTTCAGGTGTGGTCTAATACATTGGGAAGCATTCGCAAATATGCAAACAAAAAACCCAGGTTCAAAAAAATTGGGGGTTCTTCTTTCCTCTTGGAAATCTGTCTCTTTAAAAGGATATATCCATGAATGATGCACACCACCCCAGATTTCAAACAAAACACGACCATTGTTTAATAAACATTGTAGTTGGCTTATCAAGCTAAAAAAGTCCTCAAAGCTGTTACTGGTTTCTTTTGCAGCCCACCGTTTGGGCTCGGAGAAATCGGCGAATTTTTTTTAATATTTTCAACTTTAATTTCTAAGGAAATCTGAAAACTTATGTCATGGGCGAGGTTAGTAAGCAAACACGCAATATTGTTGGTTTTGCCTACCTAATTAATGATGGTATTAATGACGCGTGTCGTCGCACCAGTGTTTAGCTCAATGCTCCAGCTAGTACGTGTTGTTTTTTATTTTTCATATAGTTTTTGAGGTAAATTTTTTTTTTTAATTATAAAGTTTCCTTTTTCGACAGTGGGGAATTTTTTTAACCTTTACTAATATTTAAATGGAAAATATTTTTGGTGATTAAAACAAACCAAAACTAAGAATGAGGTTGTGGCCATCCATCCCTACTCAAAATTTGACTTTCTCCATATTCCAAACCAATCAGTGTAAACAAGTATGCGTTGGTTGGCAATTTCAAGTTAATTAAGGAAAAAACCTGAAAATTAAATGCATTCTGTCATACAGCAGTGTGATTAAAAATTACTTGGAACATGAGATACGCCACACCTTTTAAGCGCAACGCTACGCGGAGGTTCGGCGCATTCTTCGCCAATTACGCGTCGCGAAACAAGGTGCGATGTTACTCCTGGCTCACGCAGTCCACTCTCGCATGTGTTCGATTCTGTCCAACAAATTATTATCAGACTGTAATCAAATGTTGCGGCCACCGCTGGGTAGCAAAGTTCTGTAATTACAAGAACTGGTTTTTAAAATGCCCAAACCCTCATCTCATTGGATTTTGTTTACTTCACCCTTTTCTACACTTTGGCACCTTTTGGCTCTGATGTTTTACCTGCACCAAATCCCCGTTTAGGCGAATTAAAGTCATGAACATGCTTTAAACATACTTATAATAACGACCAAAAAAGGTTTTCATTCATATATGTATGGTATCCATGTAAAATCTGCATGAAGCGGTAATTGATAAACCGTATATTTGGATAAAAATTGGGCATAATATCATGTGTTTTTGGACAAGCTTTCAAAGAAATCAAAATGAAATGATTCTTGGCGCTTGAGCGGATGTAGAACACTGATAAAAACGTTTCAAGGTTTAATGGACAAACAAGCACGAAAAAAACTGCAAACCTTGTTTTTGAACTTGCCTGCTATCGTAATTGTCCCCAAAGAACACCGTGCTTTGAGTTTCTGTCATCCGACAACGTACTGAAAATCATCATCCTTATACATACAGATGGCGTATTTGGCTATTCACTTCAGGTTTGGGTCTAATACATTTGAAAGCATTCCAAATCTGTCAAAAAAAAAAAAACCCAGGTTCCAAAAAAAATTGGGGGGGGTTCTTCTTTTCTGGAAATCTGTCCTCTTTTAAAAGATATATCAAATATGATGCACACAAAACCACCCAGATTTCAAACAAAACAACAGACACCATTGTTTAATAAAACATGTGTAGTGGCTTTATCCAGCTAAAAAAAAGTCTCAAAGCTGTTACTGTTCGTTTGTGGCAGCCCACCGTTTGGCCCTCGGAGAAATCGGGAATTTTTTTATTTTCAACTTTAATATTTATCGTAAATCTAAACTTTATCATTATGGGACGAGGTTAGTAGCAACACGCAATATTTGTTGGTTTTGTGCCTACCTCATATAAGAATGGTATTAGATATCCGCGGTGTCCGTCGCACAAGTGTTTACGCAATGCTCACAGCAAGTACGGGTTGTTTTCTCTTTTTTGAACAGTGGGGGAATATTTTTTTAAACCTGTTAATAATCTAATATTTAAATGGAAAATATTTTTTGGGGATTAAAAACAAACCAAACTAAGAATGAGTTGTGCCAGCCATCCCTACTCAAAATATTTGGACTTCTTTCTCTGGCATTTCCATATTCCAAACACAATCATGTAAACAAGTAAATGCTTGGTTGCAATCAAGTTAATTAAGGAAAAAACCTGAAAATAAAATGCATTCTGTCATACAGCAGTGTGATTAAAAATTACTTGGAACATGAGATACGCCACACCTTTTAAGCGCAACGCTACGCGGAGGTTCGGCGCATTCTTCGCCAATTACGCGTCGCGAACAAGGTGCGATGTTACTCCTGGCTCACGCAGTCCACTCTCGCATGTGTTCGATTCTGTCCAACAAATTATTATCAGACTGTAATCAAATGTTGCGGCCACCGCTGGGTAGCAAAGTTCTGTAATTACAAGAACTGGTTTTTAAAATGCCCAAACCCTCATCTCATTGGATTTTGTTTACTTCACCCTTTTCTACACTTTGGCACCTTTTGGCTCTGATGTTTTACCTGCACCAAATCCCCGTTTAGGCGAATTAAAGTCATGAACATGCTTTAAACATACTTATAATAACGACCAAAAAAGGTTTTCATTCATATATGTATGGTATCCATGTAAAATCTGCATGAAGCGGTAATTGATAAACCGTATATTTGGATAAAAATTGGGCATAATATCATGTGTTTTTGGACAAGCTTTCAAAGAAATCAAAATGAAATGATTCTTGGCGCTTGCAAGCGTGACCCAGAAGTGAAGCGTCGTCCGAGTAACAATACGCGTCATGATCGTCATCGTGGACCGGACGTGCGCGTGACCCAGTTTTCTTGGGCATACGGACTTCTCGCGGTATAGTGCGTCGTACGTGTTGTAGCATATGGCATAATTTTTCTGATTTGATGCCTTAAAATAAAAATTACGATATAATGCGCTGTATTGTCGACGAGTGCACCAGCGGTGACCGTTCCGACAAGGAGAATCAGAACAGAATAGCTTTATTCAGTTCCCGACAAAGAAACTGACAAGAAGAGATGTGTTTTGAGGTTCGTCCCCTTAACATACAACTTCGTTCGCTCCACAGGTTGTTTCATCACACAGTGTAAATTTTCGAAATTTGATTTTAATGAAAATAATAAGGATAAATAATAGCTATAGATCAGTTTTTTCGACATTTGTTCATAAATTCCGCTCAAACATACTATTATGCCCATCTTTGGTCACTGTCTCTTGAAATGATTCTTCAAGTGATAGTCACCTCAGAGCACTGATACTAAAGATATGTGAGTTCCTAAGAATATTTAATAATAATATAGCAGATATTGCACTTAGAGAGCATGTGTGGTCCAGTGGACTTGTGATCATTAGACCGTTAAGATTGCGAGTTCGAGCCCGGACTGTGGGCAACATGCCTGTGTCACGGGCAAGATACGTAATTCAATTGCCTCGTTGACCCAAACAAAATCTGGGGAGGCTGTTATGGGGAATAATACAATCCAAGTGCTGATAGGCCTGTGCACTTGTAAGGCATGTCCTTTGAGCAGCCACCAGATGAAGCATATGATTGTGAAAGCGATTTCCTGAGATGGCTAATAATTGCAACAGCGCATGAGCTGTTTGCGGGGATTAAGCGCTCATATAAAACTGGTTATTATTAATATGACCTTCTTGCAATCCACACAACGATATTGGTTAACAATGGAAAAAATGAAATTGTTACATTCTGAAGAACATACACCTCAGCTAAAAAAAAAAGTAAAGTCTCTGCCGAGCAAGCTCGTGCGCGGAGTGCCATCTCTCTTTTGCCTTGGCGTTTGGGCCAGACTCCTCCGTAGTATGTTTTGCTGTGGGTGGGTTGCCCACTCCTCCCGCACAGCGAGTCTGTTAATTTCCCAACATTGTCGTTGAGCCAGGTGATAGTTTACTAACAATTTCCACACAACGGAAAAAATATCAAATTTAGAAAATTGGGGGCAACTCTCATTCAAAAATGAGCTGTTATTGCTTTAACACCATACAAGGCCCTATTCGCCAGCTCAGTATTGTTTTAGTGTTTACTTTGGTGGGATTTGAGCAGGCGAGTCTGTTACTTTCCCGCATTGATAATGCTGGTACCACCCCCATTTAGCTTTGGGGGGTGATTGCGGATGAGCCGCAATCCCACTGGACACACGTCCTCATACACCTGCGACTAGTAAGACATTTACAATGGTTTTTGGTATTGGTTTTTTTCGGCATCAGGTTTACCAGGGTGCCCGAACGCAGGGGGGGTGCGGTCGCACCCCCCCAATACCACAAAAGGAAAAAAGGTCCACTTTTTTACTATATTTTTGGATAAAAAGGTCCAAAATTTAGTGAAATTTTTTGACTACAAAAAGTCCACTTTTTTTGAGAATGTTCAAAAGTCCAAAAAAGGTACACTTTTAGGGTTAGGTCCACTTTTCGAAATAAAAATCCACTTTTTCGAAGTCCCGCCACCACCCAAAATAAATCCTCCGTACGGCCCTGAGGGGTACTTTTCATTTTTAAACCCGTATCAGATGCAATTTGAGGTATATGCTTTTTGTCACGTGTCAATAGCTTTAAACCAACTAGTTTGGGGTAAAATATACGGCCAACTATATTTTAAGTAGGAGGATATTAGCTATTATTTGGAAATATCTCCAAAATGTCTGTTTGGAAAAATGAAATTTGCATGTGTCCCGTTCTGTTTACTATTACCACACATTTCAACCAATTTTTATAAAAAAAATCTGTCAAGGATCCATAGTCGAAATCCTACCTTAAGAAATAATGCAATTGGAATCCCAAAACCTTCTAAGTTTGACTGGTTTTTGTTTTCCAATTCCACTTCCCTTGTGAACGTGACCGCAGTCCCGAAAGTGAGAACCCATTCGAGTGTTGTTACTGAGGATGGCTTTTAATAGTTCCCTACCACTCTTCAGTTCTTGCCACTAATAAAATACTGCAAGTAAACTTGCATCATACCCCTGGCAAGATGCAGTCTGGAACATGACCTTTTGACCTTGTCCATAATCTTTGACATCATCCACAGAACAAGAATGAAACCCTATTGCACCTTAACCCCAAGTCTGATATACAATTGGATCGATTAAGCCCCAAATTAATTGGTCGACTATGAAGTTTTGCAAAAATATTGGGCGAGACCGCAGTCAAGCCCCATAGTTAAAGACTCATAGCGATATCATTAATATTGGGCGTAAATCAACCAATTTTATCATCATGTTTTAGATCCGATATTTTCCCACACTTGGACTTCTCAAACATAATGGTTTTTAAATAAAATCGGACTTGAACTTTTTGAAGAACCTGAAAAATGAAAACCTAACCAAACTGGGAACATCACATACATACATCTACAAACTACCAAACTGAACACACACGGACATGCGCGCCCTCGCATATCCCCCCTCTTGTTTTCAAGCCCAGGGGAAATTATAAAGATACACATGTACAGATATTTGCTTCCAAAATAAACTATCCCTGACAATTATGACTATAGTAGATTTAACCCTCCTGTCCAATCAAATGAAAGGTTTTTGGGACACATTGATTAGTTTGGAAGCGGAGACAAAAGAAAATATGTGGCTTGATTCACCGGTTTTTCACAAACAAGATAATCTAGATTGTTGTCATGTTTGACGTCATTTTTAAGAGAGTGCAAAGACTTGTGTTCCTTCCTATCCAAAACATAGGCGCTCAAAAGTCAGTAACCTGTTTAACTGAATGTTTGAGAGTTAATGTATAGCTTATTAAAGCTAAATGGCACTTACGTTGATTGAATGCTTTCATTAAGCCTAGGATTCATTTTCTCTGCATCGGATACATGTTTAATATATTTTGCATGGAATTTTAATTGTCCACCACCGTACATGCCCCTCATTCATGCCCATAACTTCGAAAAAGTACTAAGGTGACACGATGGTTGAACTACAATCTATTTTTTTTTTCCTACCTTCCAAGTAATTTCATGTGGAAATCTGCAAATCAATTGCTTCACAAGCTCACATACAAATTTGTAAAGCAACTTGTAAATTTAATATAGTCGCAATACACCGGACCTGGCTGTTAAAGGTAACCTTTTAGGCTGGTATTCTGGAAAGTATCTAACTTTCGACCTCTGAGTTTAAACCGGGTTATTCCTACCTGAGTGGAGCTTTGTTTTCCATTCAAATAATGGGAAAGTTTAAATGGGTGAGAAATTCTTCTGCATGGATGTGCCGTTCTGGCACATTTTTCAGAGTGTTGGAAGGGAAAAAGGTACACTAAGGCTGTTTAAACCTGAATCTAAAGTTAGACTCTTTTCAGAATACCAGACATTATCTTTGAAATTTTTGGTGACTTAATAATGCAAATTACTTAATCCCTGATCTTTGAGGTGTTACTTCCAGTGCATAATATGAAAATTTGATTTTATCTCTATACTCTTGCAGTTGCACCATCAGTCAACTTTGAAAAATGTCAGCAAAAATGTTGTTGTGTACATCTGATCATCAAATATTAATGGGATTTTCAGGACCAAACACAAATTACATTTTGGACTGTTATTATTGATTCTGTATATTGTTTTTGAATTAAGACACTATCAGTGATTCACCTCATAAAACTCTTGAAAGAGTATTTTTTTTAAATTGCAGGAACAGCTTAAAAGTGAAGGACAAGTCTGGTAGAATTCTCGTAAGAAATTTTTGCTACTTAAGGGTTTGAACGTGTGATTTGTGTACGTGGCATGAGGTGTTTACCCTTCAGCATTCTGTTGGAGCCCAGTCATGGACAATGGAAGAATTTTAGTTTTGAGCTGGGAGGTCATCATGCGAGCATACCCGCGAATA
The DNA here is from genome assembly GCA_023653785.1 of Ophioderma brevispina. Classification (NCBI taxonomy): domain Eukaryota; kingdom Metazoa; phylum Echinodermata; class Ophiuroidea; order Amphilepidida; family Ophiodermatidae; genus Ophioderma; species Ophioderma brevispina. The sequence continues at coordinate 11,686 of JAMKCH010048456.1, forward strand.
ACTGTGGCGCTTATTGCATTTATTAAAATCGCGCATCTCTACGCCCGCATTCCTGCTTTGTCATGCATGCCGAATGGTGGCGTGGCGGATTTGTCTTGCCGCCCAACAAGACGCCCATTTGAAAAAAAGTGTCAAATTTCAGGTGGTTTCCGGGGTGTAGTGGAAAAGTAAGTCGGTGAACCCTCATTTTTTATTTTTCAAAATTTTGAAGAACCAAATCGGGGAACCCGTCAACATATTTAGAAATTACAAATTTTATCGAGAATTTTTATTTTGTAGGCATCTATTTCAAATTTTGACTTTTCCATAGACTTTGGCGTGGTTTAAAAAGTAACCAACATACCTTTTGTTTTGGGCTAATAGCTCAAAAACAAAGTTGGTGACCCCCCCCCCCCCCCCCCCCCCCCCCCCCCCCCCCCCCCACCCCTCCCCCCCCCCCCCCCCCCCCCCCCCCCACCCCCCCCACCCCGCCCCCCCCCCCCCCCCCATTTTTTATTTCAGATCTTAATCAGCTCCGTTGTAAATACCATATAATATGTGAATTCTGGAAAATGTTATCGATTAGAATCGCTAACACGTCAACCCCTTAAAAATTGACAGGCCTGAAGTAAACCCTGTTTTCAAGATACAATCACTCCATTCAATACGTGTTGCACAAAGTGTCCGTACAGAACAGTAGTAACTAAAATATCTGATTTGCCTTATTGATTTTTTAATTGCCCTTATTAGGTTTGCTTCCAATCCTTGGCAACTTGAAGTGTATGTTAGGATACCTTAACTTGTTACAATCATGCAAGAAATCTGATTTGTTTGATGATTTTTTTTCCAATTTTTCTTTCAATGATTTGCAATCACGATCGTGAAGACCTGATATAAAGACACTATCAGTGGGAGTGTCACCCACAGATTAAAAATATTTGAAATGCTTAACTGGAAGGATCTGTCTGTAGAATTCTCATCAGTTATTTTTTGCAACTGAAACTTAAAAGACACTATCAGTGTTTGAAAAATATTTGAAATTGCAGGAGGAATAGCTTCAAAGTGAAGGATAGTCTGTAGGATTCCCATAAGGACCCTTTCCACTTTAGAATGACAGAACAAGGAAGAAAAACGGCCCGTGTTCCAAGTACGATTCTCCATTCATTACGTGTTGTAGTAAGTGTCTTCGACAGTAATGACTAAAATCTCAGATTCTGTACTTAATAAGGTTGATTCTGGTCTTAACATTTGTAGAGTATGTTAGATACGTATTGTTGCATACATGCAAAAATTGATTTTTGATGATTTTTCGATTTGATGATTTAGCAAATCTCACTGATAGTGTCTTAACAGAAGGAAAACAGCAGTGCTCAAAGATATGAATTCCTTAATTAAGTCTCCTTACGGACAGATGACTAAAATATATGATTTGGTCCTTATTAGACTGCTTTCAGCCTAGAACTGTTAGGGTAGTAGGATATCTTACTTGTTACAGAAATACAAGAATTGATTTTTGATGTTTTTTTTTTCAATTTTCTTATTAGCAAACACTAGTAGTGTCTATTAATTCAGGTGTGCTGCACTTCTGATTTAATTGAAATTGTTACAGCATGCCATCATTCCAAAATCTGGACCCCCTGCCCCCTTAAAAGGGACTCCAATACACTGTTTTCAAGCAGGCATCTTAAGCAATACAGCAAATTTTTTTTGAAGAGTGCCCACAATTTTCCAAATATTGAGATTTTTGCAGTTCTATTGGTAATTGGCTAGTTAAACTATACCTGTGAATGGTAGAGTTCGAAATTCTCTATGTGTTTGGCAAATGATAGGAATTTTGTAAATTAGAATAATTAATATCGGAGATCTCCGATAAGATTCAAGTGGCCCTGCTGGAAACGTCCTTCCAATATGGAATAAACCGGGAAATTGCGCCATGTGTCTGCGCTCATCCATTATTTGTACGTCAGTTCAGGCAAGTCATTTGAGGTAATTTTCTTGAGGTGGTACTATTACATCATGTTGGCATAACCATAAAATTTCCAGCTCTATGTTAAGTACAAATCGGGATCCAATCTAATTACAAATCGCTTATTTATGATAAATACGCATTTTTTTAACATTGTCGTTAGCAGGTTAGTTTATAGACATTTCCAACACAATGAAAAAATATCAATTAAGAAACTTGGAGGGAACTCTTCAAAACCTGAGCTGTTATTGCTTTAACCACCGATAAAGGCCTCTATTGCCAAGCTCGTATGTTTTCAGTGTTGCTTTGGTGGGGATTGAGCAGGTTATTCTTTTCTTTATAGTCCAGCAAGCAAACAGCATTTTTGAGGGCCACAAGACTCAGTTTTCATGAGTTTGGCTAAAATTAGGAGATGCTTATAAATAAATTTCTATAAAAACATGTACAAAGCTACCAGAAAGATCAGGCATGCCAATTCTGATTTTTGACTTTCAAAAGTTGGCATATATGAAAAACGCTTGAAAATAACTGGACTGAATGACAGTTGTAAGCAAAGTGATTGCTTATATTAGACTCTAAACGACTAAAGTTAACCGATGGACCCGTACACGCTGGTAGATCTTATTTTGACGAGCGTCAAACCAAAGATTAAAAATCTGGCAAGGTTAGGTGTACAAACTTCCCTTAATTCAATGAAGATTAAAAATTGCGAAATTCAACGAATGGTTGTTTTGATTCCGAATTACTGTGTGTAAGCATACTTAGTTGATAAGAGGTGATGTTGTTGGTTTACATACCAAGGCGCCGTGTATTTCCAGGAAGCACACTTATTCGATCTTTGTGAGATTCTGCTAGTGTGTACGAGATGTATCGTAATTAAGTGCAGGGTGCACACGCTTTATTAAACAAGATCAATAATCTTGTTGAAATAAGGCAATTTGCAGGTGTACGGGGTATTAGAGTCCTATAGATCACATCCCAAAGCAGGTATTTTCCTTGATATCACCAAGTGTTGGCATTCTAATTAAAGTCACCATTTGGCAGATTTGGATCACATTAGGCTTTTTGTGACTCAGTGTAGATAATCTACATAATCAAAATCCAACTTAAGAGAACTATTTTAGCATACATTAAATTATATACACTTTAAATAAAACTTTGGAAAGAATGTATAACTGCTGCTGAATACCATAATGTTGCAAAAGAAAAACTATAATGTTTTTGACATCAGATTAATCACCTTTCCGCTTAAATCACTAATTATATTTAGCACATAAAATATACAACATTAAAGCACCATTTTGAAAATATGTACAAAAGTATAAAAAGCCATTCATTTGGATAGGCTCTTTTTAAGTTGTATCTTATACGTGTATACAAATTTGAAGAGTGTTGTACATCAAAGTTGAAAGTGTCGCATATAAATACATGAAGAATTCTGAAG
>JAMKCH010048457.1:0-17175 GCA_023653785.1 Ophioderma brevispina
TGCCCGCTTTTGTTGGGTGAATTTAAATAGTGAGGCATAACAAATAAGGTCGTAAAAACTGATTGATTTCTTATGTGATTAACCGGTATTCACAACAACCTTTATTGCAAAAAGGGGCGTTTGTCACTGCAACTTGTTACTGGGTTTGTAAGAGTGGGTCACATACATGTATGTAATTAGTATGGTGGCAAAAGTATATTTGTAACTCATATGTGCTCCTTGTCATAAAATCCACCCCATGCCCATTATGGGGTATAGACCTGCTGTAGACAGGGTGCTGTTTGACATTTTTAGGTATTTCACTGTATTAAACAATAGATGTGGTCTATGTGTAACCCGAGTTTTGTAAAACCCAAAACAATAACGCCTATAAATGAAAGACAAGAAACCCTGCTTGGTATAGAGGTTTTAACCATAAATTAAAATGACTAGATATTTATTACTACAATATTAAAAGGGTAACACAAAATACTAATCTACTAAAAGTTAATCGGGCCCGAGAAAAAAAATAATACGCGTATACCGGTATGCGACACACTCGAGTGGTCTCTAACAAAATATAATGTCTAAGAGTCCATTTTCCTCAGTGTCGACTGTTCCAACATCACAATCCAGGGTTAGCGTTGAAATCCAATCCTGAAAAGAGCCAACACAGGGACAAGGCGTGTCAAAATTGCGCTTTCCTTTATATGGACACTGCAATGTCAATTCATCTCAGAAATCCAGGTAAAACAGGTACAGTCTATCAGGTGAGAAGTTAGAGCTATAATGTTGATGTTTCACTCAACTCATCCATGTCCATAGATATTGTAATTGTAGGCACAAATTGTCAAATTTGTGGAGAAAATTTCCATATGGGTCATATTCATTGAATTCCATTCAGTGGAGTATGTTTCTGTCACTCAAAGCCTTTCTTCCCTGTTCCTTTCTTCACTGTTTCTTCACTGTTGGCCAAACTTCCAAGTTCACAGACTTCATGTTCATGGTAACAAACTTCCAGGTTAACATACTTCCAGGTTAACATACTTTCATGTTAACAATCTTCCATGTAAACAATCCACTGGAAAAGGTTGTCATTCTAAAACACAGTTCAGAAATCTTCTGCTGGATATATCATCAGTGTGTTCTCTCTTAGAAATCATGTAGCTCCAAGGGTGCCTTATGCCCAAGTCCTAGGGCTGGTACTCCTGGGTCACAGGGTGGGGTATGCAGAGTTGCCCATGTGGCAGGGGTGTCAGATATCCAAAAACAGTAGAGGGCAGTAGCCCAAATTTACAGGGGCTACATCCGTCTCCCAAATAGCTTCCAAATAGCACAAAGTGGCCCATGAATGAGCTTTTCTCCTGCATTATGAACTGTGTAATTGAAATAACAAAATTCATTTGCAGATACACATGGGCCTTATATTTTGACATCAGGCATTTGTAACGTGAGATGCCTCCACAATTAGATTGGTAGTCTTGACCAAGGAAGTCTCAAATCTAATTGTTTGCAGAGTTTTGAAATCAGCGCTTTAGCAGTGAGGTTACTGTGTAGAGAAAGATAAACTGGTACACTCCTGTTGGTCTCATGTGTACACTGGATCCCAATAGTAACCCTAATACCATAGTTGAACCCAGGCTTTAGAAATAGTGGGTTATAAAAATTCTGAAAATTTGTTAAAAGGGTGGGATACTGGATTTGGAAAAGGGTGCTTTTGTAAAAGGGTAGGTCCAGAAATAAAAAAGGTGAGTTTTGCTGACGGTTAATAAAATGTGATGCGATCTGGGAAAACCCACCACATGCATGGTGGGCAATTTATATTTTGAGTTTTTACTATCACTGCAGAGTTTGAAATATTAAGTTTCCATAACTGTTTACTTCTTTCTTCTTTGATACACACGTCAAAAGTTACGCCTTATACAATCTGACAAAAAAATAAAGTACAATATAACAGATTTTAAGCTATTTTCTTTATTTTTTCAAAACTGTCCTGTGCGACATGTGGCGGGTTTTCCCAGATCACATCACAAATACAAATGTAGAATTAAAGGCTGTCTCAGAGATTTCCCGATGACAGGGCTTGAAATAAGGATTTCAGATCCAGGAGCAATTTTTGGTGTTTTTAACATTTTATTGCCCCTGGTCTATACAACCAGGGGCATTTTGCCTTTTAGCAGGGGTAAATTTGCCCCATGCCCCTGCTTATTTCAAGCCTTGCCCGATGAGGGCGCACTCAATTTTCAAAATATCGTGTTTTTTTGCATATACATAATGCTTGTCCATACTAATCACTGTGTGAAATAACTAAGCTCAAATCGAAGTCCTTCATATAGAAAATCACAACTTTGTTATAAAATTCCGGATCCGGAATTTTTGTTATACGGTATCCTATGGCACTGTTTTACGGTGCATATATGTTTACTGCATGAAAAAAAAAAATCTGATTCATCTCTAACTTTGGAAATACGCATTTTAGGTGACTATCTTTAGTTCTATATGATTATTTTTAATTGATACACAAAAAAATTATATTTCAAAAATTTCTGAGTCAGCCTTTAAGTTTGCCATGATGTATCCATATTGGAAAAAAAATCAAAACATCCATACACTGTCATACGAATTTACAAAATGTTGGCTGTAACGGTTTTGTGTAGACACGTGATTGGCTTCCAAGACCAAAGATGCTGGATGTGGTTCTGAACCCACATGCACGTGTCATGTATACAGTAAGTGTCACAGCCCATAAAGTAAAAGGGTGAGTTATTGAGTTCAGTATAAAGGGTGTTTTTATAAAAAGGGTGGGTTGAAAATAAATATGGTGGGAATTACAAACACCAAGTTCACCAACTATGATTCTATGAACATGTCACGGGTTGCTCCATCCTGACAAGAGACGTCCCACTCCCACCAGCAATGCTTAATTAGTCCTGATGATCATGACTAGATAGTCTTAACTTTTTTATGGCTGCTGTTATCATAGACTATCTATCTAGTCATGACGAGTGTGTAGTGAAGTGCCATTTAAGCCAAGATACACAGACAGCTTCTGCTCTAACTTTACAGCTGCATATTCATTATTTGCAATAAACGTTATATTGTAGGCATTCTTGAGAGTCTTCTGCATCATGTGATAACCATTTTTCCAGAATTAAAATTCACATTATGAAATTTTCAGGTGAAACTTAACCTTGTTGTGTCTACATTGGGCTGCCAAATTTGGCAGTCTGTGTACATGTTGACATGAACTTTTCTGGGAACAAATTGTAGTATCGGTTACAAATTGGTAAGACAATTATTCTACAGACAGCTAGAGATGCTATGTATGTCAAAAGAAAATTATTTTTTCTTTAATTTAGGAAATATGTATCTCAAAACATCTCAAACCTTAAATGGCATTAGAACTCCACAGAACAGTTGTAACCTATGGTAACCTATGGCACCAAAGATTATGTCCAAATTTTTAAAAGATGATGCCATAAGTTACAATAAGAGAAGATACTCAGTAGCTTCCCACAATGCATTGCTTCCATTGGAAGTTTTTGTACAAGTTGCCATGTGGATCGTTAGAGATGAAACACTCTTAAAATGCAAGTTTGTGATCAGTACTGTCAATTTAGCCATGTTTCATCACTAACGACCCACATCAGTGCCTGTACAAAAACCTCCATTGGAAAAGCAATGCATTGTGGGAAGCCCCCTATTGAAATCTTCGTCTTAGTTACATTATTTGGAACTAATGCTTTAGTGGAATGTGTGCTATATTACCTACAAAAATATAACCACCCTAAATTTGATGAAATGACCAAATTACAATTGATCATTGATCCCTCAAAGCTCATTAAGACCTTCCCCCAAGCTCTGTTAAAGAGACCTGCACATTTGAAAATGTGCGCATCTAGAGTTGTTCCAAAATTGATATTTTTTCATTCATGCTTATAAAGCTTTAATTACATACCCTCACCTGAAATTATTAAGTCAAATCAGCGTTGCTTATCTGGGTACACATAACAATTTTATAATTATGTTTGCCGACTCCCAGAAATGGCATGTGGACACCAGAAACGAACGCCAAATGTTGATTTCTCCAGTCACAGACACAATGTACCCTCTTGTTTTAACCGGTCTAGTGTCTGCTGAGCATAACCTTTGTGTCTTTCATTCATCTTTATCTTTTGGACATTATCGTACATCAGCTAACGTAAAGGTTTGCCGCTGTACATGGACTTGTATCAAATAAGCAAATGCCAATTTAAAGTCCCTCCTGACATCATCAAGATTTTTTCAAACTTACCTCACACAGGATCGTACAATACTACAGAACAAGATTCCACACGTTGTTTTGACAACAACGCACGCGTGCCGACCTTGTTGACTGCCAAACTCCGAAACTGGCAACCACTCTCACATCATCACCGTTTTATAGGGAGAAAATATTCTACGTTAAAAATCTCCAATTAGTATTTTTTTCACCGATTTGATGAAAACAATGTGTAGATTCTTGTTCTGTAGTATGTAAGATGCTACAGAGTCCCTTTAGGTAAGTTTGAAAATCTACGATGTCAGATGACTTTAAATTTGGCATTTGCTATTGTTATACCAGTTCCCATGTACAGCTGCATAACCTTTACGTTAGGCTGATATACGATAATGTCCCAAATGTTAAGAAGATGAATGAAGACAAAAGGTTATGCTCAGCAGAACTAAACCGGTCTGTGACCTTTGTAGTTCTAATATCAATGATTACGAGTCTATATCTATTCTGATAGGCACATTTGACTAAAGTTAAAAGGAGCCTACAAATTACCTGGATGTGCTTAGCCTCTTAGTAACCCTAACGCGCCGAGAGGAAATGAGAGGCAACGAAACCGTGGTACCGATCGGAAATTGCGTTTCGGTGCATCAGGCCTTCAACAACTATTTTGGTCGCGCAAATGACTCTCATTGGCTCTCATTCCATCTGGGCCGCTTACCTGAAAATAACGCGATTTTTTTCGTTGCCTCTGGGCCTTCTTCCCGGAAAAAGACCGCGATGTTTTTTCGTTGCAACATCTGGCTTCTGGGCCGTCTTCCGGGAACCTGACGCTACATTTTTCGTTGCATCGGGCCGTTATTGACTGGAAAGATGCGATTCTTTTCACTGCATTTCGGACGGTTGGCCCGCAGAAGGCGCAATGTTTTCATCAGGAGGCGGGTGACACTTTGTACAAAACTGCCCATGACAATTTCGATTTCGATGATCATAGCGCCACCATTTTCGATAAGCTATTGGGTTATTATGCATCAAACTATTCAGAGACGTAACCGGAGCATGACGTAGCATATAGCGCCACGCACGACTATGAATATAGCGTAAGGTATAGCTCCACTCATGACTTGGCGAACTAAACTACAATTTCATGGCAGATCAGTGTGCAGTACCATCCATTATTTATTATTTATTTTATTTATTTATTTATGTACTCCTGTTTTTATTCATTTTCACGCGATGTTTTCCTCGTTGCATCGTGGACGTCTTTTCCGGTAAATGGGCGCGATGTTTTTTCGTTGCATCTTGGGCGTCTTCCGGAAAAATGACGGCGATGTTTTTTCGTTGCATTTTGGCCGTCTTCCGGGAAAATGGCGCGATGTTTATATTTCGTTGCGTTGCATGTGGGCCGTTATTGACTTTACGCTACTTCTTCCCTGTGCCGGGAAACCGGCCGAGATGCAATGAAACGCAACTTTGGCTCTCCGTTGCATCTGGGCCTTAAAAATAAAAAATAGATTGCCTTTCGTTGCATTGGTTGGGCCGTCGGCCGGCAAAACGACCCGTCCTGTTAGGGTTAATGTCGCTGGCTTTTGGGTATTTTTTTTTTTTGTGTGTGTACACTATATCTCTAACTTCCAATGGGCCTAGACTATCATTTGCGAGAACATTGAAGAAATTTCATATTTTCTAAAATGTTCCAGTGGCAGTGCCCACTTTAGTTTTAATGTTATTGACAATTCAAACTCATGCTCACCTCGGAAGTGGTTTTTCCTTGGCTTAGATTGTACACTTTCACATTGTTTTGCCTGTGACACCTGCATTTTGAAAGTGAAAGGTTATCAATGCAAATCTTTTTTAACACAAATAAGTTCCAACAACCCAGACTGCATCTTGCCTCCTCAGTCCCACTTTTCCTCAGTCATTCTTCCACCTGGTATTCGTTCCGCAGTGTGTGACATTCAGTATGATTCAACCAAGCAATGTGTGACATTCACCAAACAAGTCTGACCGTCCTACTAGCAAGGCCAGCAAATGTATATAGAAGGCACACATGTACACCACACTTGTAGCAATCTAGATTGGTCGTGTAGTTTCCATAAAACCATTTCACAAACATACCACACAACATTAAAACAGCATTCCCTTTTCCAGCTATTTTCCGTAATTTTCAATGAAAGTGGGAGATTTCAACAGGCAGGAACAACAACAATATGCGCATGTTCAATGATTCATGTTACAGCCGGCTCAAACATTAGTATGACAGAGTAAAAACATGAAGGAGCAATTTAAATTAAAAATATTTAAATATAACTTTCGGTCGTTAAGTACTTTAATTTTATTTCTTCATTCAAAACACGATAAATGTATGGGAATTATGAGGTATGAATGTTTTGTCATTGAAATAATAAAAATAATTTAGGTTTAAATATTTCCTTTCATAAAAACAATTTATTACAGACAGCATTGTATCCATTATTAAATCCGGGCATGATGACTGCAGCTGCAGGTATGGTTAGCAGAGGTTGACTCTGGTTTTCCGCTACGATAGCCCCTACTATCTTAGGAGGTAGGTTACGGAGACTGTGACAACGTACGTGGAAAGAGCTAGGTATTGTAGCCTTGGTACGATGGTAGGAAATGTTGTTGCCAGCTTGTGGAGGTATTGTTTTTTGGCTTACTGTATTTCGAAACGAAACGAAACAGAACTCCTGGATTACCGCTTTATTCCGTGATGCACGTTATGCATGCATGACGGAATTAAGCGTGGAATACATGATCCAATGCACCAGGGGTTTCGTTTCCAACGACTGAATTCGGGAAAGGTTAGTCCGTTTAGAACCAGACCTTGAGTGCGCAGCGCGAGGTCTGGGAAAAAGTGTATTCAAAATGCTTTAGTATTTTCATACCGTACAAATGAATAGGCTGCAGAATTTTTTTTATCGCAGTTTATCCACCATTCCAGGGGCGTATATTTGAAGCATTTGGCCCCTGACGGAATTTATAAATACCTGAGACTATCTTGAGTTCGAATATTCACTCTATCACAGATCTTTTACCTCTTTAATGTCAAAATCCAACGAATTAAATTTCCTTCTCAAAGCCCTAAAATGGTCTTCCAGAGCGGATCAACAAACGCTGACCGCATGACGGCACGGCTAACTACGCTGGTTCCATGTAGTCCATATAGAAGGACTCTCGTTTTCCACTGACTCAGCCCACACGAGCGCGGAGGGCTAGGGTAACAGGGGGAGACACAGGGAGGACGAGGCGAGGGTCATTCTAGATGGACCATATGCGAGACGGTTCAGTAGACGGGAATTTCTAGTGACCATTCGGTTGTACATGGGAAAACTTTCTTTAACCAGAAAAGAGATAGGGACATACTTTGCTACTGGTGCTGTGGAATAAAATTTAGATAAGAGTTCAATGAAGCTGTAGGGATACGAAATAGTGAGTCAAAAAAAAAAAAAAAAACAAAAAAAAAAAAAAAAAAAAAAAAAAAAAAAAAAAAAAAAAAATATTTAAACTAAAACTTTAGCCATAGATCATTGCTCACAAATCGGGCTTCGCCGCCCTCGTTGGGCCGTAGTTTTCCGGGGTGAGCAGTTGATCACTAGGAAGGTCTTGTTTGGCAACTCGGACGTCCCCAGCAAACATTACTGTAATGGACCAAAGTAATGGCGTCAAACGATTTACTTCCGGCAATAACGGATACGGCTGACAGTTCTCTGCTGGTATCGGTCCGTAACGTTTTTTTTTTTTTTTTTTTTTTTTTTTTTGTATACGTACATGTGCTGCCGTTCTTCTCGCCCCCCCGCACACCACACCCCCCCCCGCTCCCCAGCTCACACGAGCCACTTATCGGCCTGTAACCGGGCCAGTTACGGCCCCTCACACGCTTCTAAGTGGTGCCAACCTGGAAAAAAGACGGGATTTCATCGTATACCTCTTCTTCTAGGTTTGACATAGCGCTGGCGTACGACTCATGGACTGATCGGCCGGATCAACTTTTCTCAGCAACTCTCAGCGAAAAGCATCTCAGCGAGTCAGCATAGAGCTGTTGATAAAAGGTAATAACACTTAACCTAGGCCTATAATGTCAAGTTATTTAATCCGTTGTTTGGATAGTGCCAAAGAAACTTGGCTCCCTGCCCTGCTGTGAAACTCGGTGTAGTCATGTGCTAGCCTAGCCCTAGTCACCGTAACAATAATTGTTACGGCGACTAGGGATTAGGCTAGCACAACTAAGCGTACGCAGTATACCGGCAGTACACGGGCGTATCGAGTAATATTTTAATCGTTTTGTTTATGCGCTGTCTACAGCAGTGCAGAAACCCTTTCGCACACACGCAGCAGATATGGTTTTGAAACTGCCATTGGAACAAAACTATAGTAAAAATGTGTGTTTTCGTCTGTTTTTCTCAATCGATCGTGAAGCAGATGTTTAGCCATTGGAGCGGTGATACAAAGGGCCTCTCTAAATGAGTAAAATTAGGGTCATTGCAGATTGACATTTTGGCTGCCATGCCTCGACTCAGTTAATTTGTACAGTAGGCTAGGCTAGGCCTATCTACATGTAGGCACTACCACATTTTGGGTGTAAGTATATGCCTTTCATATGAGCAGGCATCCGGATGCATGGTAGTGTGCCTTGTAGCTCCATGTAGATGCGAACTTGAACAAAGCTCAAACATGTGCTAGAGGGGCTAAAACAACGACTCACTCTCCATTTTCGGCTTACAAAATACAACCAAAATAGGGTGTAAATGGAATATGACACAAATTATGCGCGTCTTAATTTCACCACTGCAAATAACGGCCAGGTAATGGCTCAAATAACGGCCAGGTCATGGCCACTAACGGCCCATAACAGTGACGATTCAAATGAATGGCCATTTACTGGGCCAGATTGATTCTGGCCCGGTAACGGCAAGCCTTATATTGGCCCAATCGAATGCCGCTGTGCAGATTGAACTGAACCGGCCCATTACCGTTTGCCATTGGCCCATATCGCAGCCGCTATCGGTCCGTTACCGGCGTTACTGTTAATGTTTGCGGGTCATTGACCCCCACTCACTCGGAATAAGCTGTAAACGGAATACAGCACACGAGAGAAATGTAACTGTGATGGCAAGGGATACACAGATCGAATCTGGAAGTGTTAAATTCAGTTGTGGGATCCCATCGAATGTGAGTCTTATCATAGTATCCGGGGTCACAACGACAGTGTTGCAACAAAATTTCTTTTTAAGTCTTAGGCGTGGCAAAGGGCCGCTTCAAGGCGCGGCAAATGGCCAAAATTAGCCCAATTTTTCTCACTTGCCATTTAGCGGCACGAAGGGCTCTATTTTATGAAGAGTGCCATTTTTGTCTGATTTCTAATTATGTGTGCTGTATTTTATTTTTTTGTCTAAAGTTATTTGGTGGTTTTATTTGCATATTTATTATTAAGGTGCGTGTTCCCGATCGGCCTTTGGGACCTCACCCCCCCCCCCCCCCCCCGATTTGACCCTGAAGTGTATGATTTTGTATCATATGAAAGGCCGTATTTTTCTCATTGGCATCCTGAAATTGAGCCTTCAAATCCATTTCATTCCCAAAATATAAACAAAAAAAACGCTGTTTTAGTTGTTTTAACCTTGCAGTATTGAATAGAGCTTGCAACATGCATTATTACGTCTGCCATAAAAAACCGCAAAACACAAGTACACATACTCGGAACATCACTTTCGTTTTTATTCTTGTTTTCTTTCTTAACTACCCTCATATTGAAATCTCCCTTAGGGTTTCGCCACTGTCGATACTAACAAATTGCATCATCTTTGGTGCACAAGATGACCCCCAAAACTATATACACAAATGTCTATCAGCGATCCCTGGCGACGTCAGACTACTGACGTCACCTGCGATCCCAATCCCATCATGCCGTCCTCGTTTTTCCCTTTGGGGCTCTACCTTACCGGTGGAGGATGTAATCTGTTAGCTCCCGATTCGAGTAGAAATTCACAAGGTTTGGGCTTGATTTGTTCGGCCAGGTCTAGGGTGAAAACTCTAAGGTTTACCGTTAGCTATGTCCGGAGTCCGTTTTTAGGATTTTTTTGATGTGATTTCGGCGAATCCTGGCCAGATTCGCTGAAACCCAGGTTCCAGATTTGGACTGCAAAATTCGGAACCCGGTAAAATTGTCCCCATAATAACTATTAAACTACTTTGAGGTCAATTTTGAAATTGTTCGGTGGTTGTACACACTCTTTATGTTTGTTACTGTTCGGGCACATTTAATACAGCTCTCCTTTGCGAAAGAGGCCGTTCCTGTAACAATTTGGCTTTTTATATAGCCAGTTTTAAATATCTACGATAAAACTCCATTACTCGAAGGTGTATTTATTTTTTAACTTTGTGTCCGCACTAGACTTTAATCAGGTTTCAGGGTCCATAGTTTCTACTCCAATTCTTTTGTGTTCCTTACAGATTTGTGTCCAGACATCTTATCCATTTTTTTTTTGAGTGTCCAGACCATTGCTTTAAATTAATCTTTAATATAGTTAAATCGATTTATTTCTTTGAGGCATCCTTGAATTTAGTTTACGTGATCCAGCGGGCCCATTGTGCCAGCATTTTTTATATAAAGGCTAGACACGATAATTACCTTCAAGGCCCTTCCTTGAAGCCAGGTCGTTATCCTAGTTAATCGCCCTTTTCTTTTGTTGGTCTTGCAGTAATTCCCTCTTTTGTCCTTCTCTTGAAGGACTGCTTTTGTTGTAAATCTCGTCCCTTCGGAAGGACAATTACTTTGAGATACTTGAGTGTATCGTGCTTGCTTATCGCTTTCTAATAACCAAGCACTGCTCTGTGCGGGGATGCCACTCAATTAGTTTTGAGTGGGATCCCCACCCGACTTGATGGCCCATCGAGCGTGAACTAGAGAGTCCCCTTGCCTATCTTACCGTGTAGGACTGGCGGGGATTCACTGGGATATGCTCGAGGCGAACGGGAATCCCTATAAGGTAGTTCCGTATGCAAGTCGGCATCTGTGCGGTGCTACGTCTGTGAAGCGGCGGCTTGTGGTGCTCCCCCGAGCACTGCAGGGGCTTTGGTCCGTGGTGGTGCAAACCAACCTGCGTCGGTTTCGGGCTGCCAGCACTCCTACTGGGGATCGCCCGGGGCTTGAACCCCGCTGTGGGGGCGCACTTGGAGCTGCCTCATCCCAGCCGTTTGGGATAGAGGTGGCTTCAAGCCTGGCTACGCCTCGCCCTTCGGGGCCTGAAGCTCACCGGGCTGAGTGCCTGGTGCGTTCCGCTTCGGGGGGAGGCGCTTCCTCATGAGCCGTTCCGAACTCAAGACGGAACCCTTCTCCTCTCGTTCTCTGCTTGCCCCATTTTTCTCTTATCTTATTTCTGCTGCTCCTCCTCCGCTCTTTTCTTTCTGTCGCCGGCTGAGGTTGGCTCTCTCCGTCTCCGGGGATGATAGCCTCCTCCGTGCGGTAACTGCACCTGGTCGATGCTGCAGACGTGCTCGTCCGCCGGCCTCCGGGGCGCTTGGGCTGAGCCACTGGTTTCCGGCGTCGGCATCCCGGGCTCCCTTCGGGGGAGCTGCGGTTGGCAACCAACCCACCCGGCCTGGGTTCGGGACTTTCCCCGCGGCGGGGCACTTGCTGCATCTGCTGCGGGATGGGCCGCGAGTCCGGCGCAGGCGGGGCGTTTGCGCCCATGCCTCTGGTTGGTACCGGGACTGACGATTGGAGCGGTACCTGCTGTCTCCTCCGTGTCACAGGCCGTGATCACCCAGTCTTGCTGGGCGGCTACTTCCGTGACTTCGACCATGCCTGCGGCCGGGATCTCATCCATGGGATGGGGTCTCAGCTTGCGGGCTTAAGTCCGGGGGCGCTGGGCTTCGGTGCCGCCGTGCCTTCTCCTTCGCTTGCTGGTCCCCCGTGGTTTGCCAACCTGGGTTGGGCAAAGGGGGGGGGCAGATGATCCTGTGGGTCATGGCGTGTATCCTGGGCCAATCTCGGCAGTCAGCTGCGTACGGGCAGCAGCCACCTCAGGGTTGGATCTGGGTACGGGCCCTGGCTCGGGGTTCGGCAACCGCCTCCACCAGGCTTGGGTACCCGCTCGACCCGGGGTACTCTAGGGTGTTGCACCTGGGCGTATCCCCCCCATGCCTTTAGGCATAGCCGGCCCTATGGGCGTTCCATGGGCTGGCTATCGGTGTGCGGCATGGTCCCCTCCGGCTTGGTTCCTTGACGCAGCCTTCGGTGACGCAGGCTCAGCAGCCTGTTGTTCACGGCGCTGGTTTGTCAGCAGCCATTTCCTGTCCTCCTCCAGCCCCCTCCGTGGCGCCTCTTCTGTCGGCTAGAGGGGTATGAGTCCCCAAGGCCGCGGTTTCGCTCGCGCCGTTCTTTAACAGCGTGAGCATGATTAGTTCCGGGGAAGTTATTCCCAGGACTTTAAACCGAATTCACTTATTTGTGGACCGGGGAGCGAAGGTGGGGCCTACTTGTCCTAGGCCTTTAGTAGCATTCGCACTCGTGATCCAAAACGGGGGGGGGGGTGCTTGACCCGCGGCCGCCTTTGAGGATGGCCTTCGGGTTCGTTTCCTCTGGGTTTCTATCTCGAATAGTGTGGTAAGTCTCTTTCGGGGCCGCCAACATTCAGCCGGGGCCTATGGTCGGTGTAGTCTGGAAAAAAGGGGGTTTCAATGTCGTGCAATTGTGTTTTTACGAACTTGGAAACTTAAGGGATTTCAAATAGGAGGCATTTGTTTGAAAACAGTATTGTTTTCTTAACTCCGGTTATTTGGAAATCTCCTTTTCCAATGTCGATCCTTTCCCACCCAGCCCCACTGGTGTCGCCCGAGAGGTGAGGCCTTGGGGTTGGGGGGGAACGAGACGAGATGAGGGATACGTGACGTCAGAGTATGACGGTCGCCAGGGATCGGCTCTTGAATAGACAAATTTGTGATATTAGGTTTGGGGGTTCATCTTGTGCCTCTCGACCACGCGGCATCGGGGGGGGCGATAAAAACGGTTTGAGGCGTCCGTTGACAGAACTATTATCATACCCGAGTGAAGTGAGTACCTATCCTTGTACGCTGTACCACCCGGCACCCATGGCGGTCACTATTATATTTGTGTAATACATGATGTGAGCACCTCCTCCCCATCGTGTAAGCACTCGATCAACAGAATGAAGTTTAGAGTTTGTTACTATTGTTTTCATAACCCAAGTAGTAACCCCCCCCCACTGTAGTGAACAGTACACATTTGGCACAAGAAAGGAAGTGCAAAACACTTACGGACCTTTTAACTTTTCTCTCTCGTAGGGAATAAAGGGTGGGCCGTGTGGCCGGTGCTGCGCCTTGGGATTTGGGACTAAGAAAAGTAGCCCAATTTTGGGCCGGCCCGCTGTGGCCTTTTCTTAGCGGGGCAGGCATCCAATTGTGGGGTAAATTGCGGTGTTGGCATACTGCACAAGGACATTAACTGAATTGTGTTTTTTCATGTATTTTTTTTCTGTTCTGTTTAATAAGCTTTGCTATGTCATCCATGGCTTATGCAATAAGTTAATTGTGTGGGCACTCTTGCACACCATACTTAAACAAAAATGATTGACTCTCCCATTCAAATAGTTATTTCCATAGTTATTGATTGGGGTGAGAAAATAGTACTCCTTGACATCTTCTTCCTTTGTTCTCCTGTCAGAACGGTTAGGGTTGCTTGCCTGTGCACAATCTATGCAAAATCCCGGTTTCGAATCCGGTTGGGGTCACTTGCTGGGATAGTATTCCGGGTCTCAATTCTGGAGATTTAATCTGTAAACAAGCTAGTGAATTAAATACAAATACCGCTCTCCCTCCATGGTTCACTTGGAATTGGGGAAATGAATCATGAAACATCCCGTCCGTCGGAGGGGACGTTAGCCGTCCGGTTCCCATGTACAGAGAGTGACAACTGTACATGTACATCGCAGTCAGTGTCGAATAGAGTAGGGTGTAACCCCTGACTGTTCCCATCCGCCCCCATCTCAAAAAAGTGGGCCATGTCCGAGCGTCCGTAACCGTGGTACACACGGCCAGGATCCGCTTACTCGTTGAATCAATCTTGACACAAGGCGACATCCACAAGCCATTACTAATAAGGACATTGCTCTGGCAACGCTAAGAAGAAGAAATGTCATAATAATCACAGGAACTTCTGAAACCTGTGCACATTTCCAAGTCCTCTTGATTTTCATGATAGTGAAGCCATCCAAAAAAAATGTGCTAAGGATTCATTTTTTATGGGTATTATGTCCTATAAGTTCTAGGTAGTTTGGACCAATTTATTGTATTTTACTTTGGGTAGACTGAGGCATGTAAACATTGGCATTTGTGTCCCAGTGGCTAATGGATATATGTGTACAGTGGTTTTCATACACCTTCCTCTGTGTTAGTGGTTGTATCCCACTAACACAGATTCCCTCGCACAGGCAACCACTAGCTAATTTGAGTGGGAGCAGCATAAAAGCTGAAGTTATGAACCTCTCCCATGCACTGGCAAGGCACATTTTTCACAATTCAATATTTTTAAATGTTCCAGTGCTATTTGAATGGAGGAAATTTTACTTTAAGATTTAATTAACACTATTTGGCTTTCACAGCACTAACATTGCTAATACAAGGCTGAGAGCGAACTTTGGGCCAAAAATGTTACACAATTCGCAAAATAATACTGATTTTGGGTCAAAAATGCTGATTTTTTAATTAACATTTACTAAATTTAAGCAAACACATGCAAAGACAAATATAAATGCAGGAGCTTTGGGGGCTTCCCCCCCCTCAACCCCACCGTGGCATGGTCCCTGGAACCCTCGGCCGTGAGGGGCTGGGTCGCGCAAGCGCTCCCTCGCAAAATCTCCCTTATTTTGAAATTCCAATGTTGGCATCTCTGTATCTATTTTACCATTTTTAGATAGACTATGCTTATATTGGGTGCCCAAGGTCATCTTAGCATAAATGTTTTTTAACAATTTGCCTTTTGATTTTTTATGAGACTAATCCACATGAAGGCTGAAATTCTGAAAGGGATTCTAACTTTAGACCTGGGAATAAACTAGAGTTAGTTTACATGAGTGTACCTTTTTTCTTCCAACACACTCTAATGTGCTGTAACGGCCGGGTGAGAAAATTCCTCAATGCCCCATCCATGAGGAATTTTCTCACCTGTTTCATTAACTTTAACTAGGTTACTCTCCTTTCAGAATACCAGCCAAAATTGTATTTACTTTACCTATGACACTTTCTGAATGTCGTTTCTGGAGTTTAGATTACTGCATTTCCTGATATCCCCTGTGGAAGAGCAAATATCCAGTAGCTTCCCACAAATGCATTTTGCCTTCCCATTGGAAGTTTTTGTACAGTTGCCAATGTGGATCGTTAGAGATGAAACTCGTCTTAAAATGCAAGTTTGTGATCAGTACTTTAGCCATGTTTCAATCACTAACGACCCCATCAGTACCTTGACAAAAACCTCATTGGAAGCCATGCATTGTGGGGAGCTATTGAAATCTTCTCTTGCCCCTGTGTCCCTATTTAGCTCTATAACGGTGTTCCAAGTGTTACATTGCAACCAACTATTTGCTGGTTAATCAAATAAAAAAATTGACACCACTTTGAAAAGAATGGGAGCTCCTAAATTTTTTCTCCCCATATAACCTTGAATATTTATTGTCATGTAGCTATAAATCTACCATCTGTAGACATGGACTAGTAGATATGACAACTGTGCCTTTGAACCATTGTGAGTCAGACTAATAAACCATTTTGTATACTTTAATGCAATGGGGGGATCATTTTGAAATATTTACCCCTTCTATGTCAACCTTCCCTCTCCACAAATTTTTTACTTGTGCAGAGCTTTTATCACATTTAATGGTCTAGCAAGTAACCATTTTAGTTTTTCATATACAGACTGGCATGTGCTGTGAAAATGGCGCAGGATTTCACAATTCGTCCTTGAAGTAGAAGAATCTAAGGATCTTTGATTTCTATACTGATATTTGGATTACATCCATTTAAAAGGGCACTGGCACATTTTCACAAATATGAAATTTCTTCAATTTGCTCTCAATTATAGTTAGGCGATGGGAACAGAGATATATTAACACAGTAAAATAACATACCCCAAAACAGAATGAACATATTGATTTGAGGATAAAGACATCCAGGTTATTTGTAGGCCAATTTTTTAATTTTTCCTTCCTAACTTTAATCAACAAATGTGTATATTACTGAAGATTTGACTCGTATTGACTGATATTTAAAACCACAAAGGTTTTATGACCGGTCAAACAGTGTACATAGCGGGAGAAACATGCATACGGTGTGCGTGATCTTGTGTTGTAAACGACATGTTCCGTTCGGGCGTCGTCTCTGAATTTGCTCGCGCCGGCGACGCTAATTACAAAATCGTTCACTGTTTACCCATAAGGAAAGCTGAGTTTGGTCTTAATTAATTATTTCTGGTGAGGTTTTTGTAGTATAACAGCTTTCACCCTGCAAAAATATTGATTTTAAACAATCTTGAGGAGGGAGGGCGCAACTATTTTTCAAATGGTTTTTTTTTTTTAATTATTAATATGCATATATGATGCACTATATAAAAGGTCAATTTTGCAAATCAAAATGAAGGCTATTTTTATCACCTGTTTTAAGCCAAAGGAATGGCGGATATTTATCTATTCTGTGCATATGTATGATGTACAAAGGTATGTGTCCATACATTGTTTATTTACACTAGTACATTCCCGCCATGTTTGTCCGCGTGACCTATGTGTGTGGCCCATTTAACTCTTCTTTGTTCTATTCTCAGGTCAGTTTTTGTGACCAAATTTGTGGTCTCTGACCTTTCTATTCAGCTTGACCTCTAGATGATCTCTGACCTTTTTGGGTCACTCTGAAACCCT
>JAMKCH010048458.1:0-11751 GCA_023653785.1 Ophioderma brevispina
AGGACCAAATCTAATAGGAGGAGGAGTGATTTCAAGTTAATTTGAGGATTTAAGGGAGGGGGGGACTTGTATTGACCTTTTCTTCAAGTCCTAAAGGATGGGCTAAAAAGATTTTCTATTTGACTTTGTTTTCAATTTTACATACAGTAAAATGAGTCTAACCTTAGACCCAGATACCCAAGAGTGACCTCCCGACCCATAACTTTGGTAAAGGGTCTTAAGTAAATTTATTTGCATTTCACACGATAAGTTACATAATCTAGTTGGAGAAGTGATTGAAGTAAACGTAATTGTTTACCCTGTGGCCATATCGTTGACCTTTGACACCAATCTGATCATGTTGAAAGTGTGCGATCATGTACTTGTTCTTGAAACCAAGTTTGGTATAAAATTGGATCCTTTAAGTCCACTACCAAATTTATTAGTCAAGCGATGAGTTGAAAAAAAATATTGCGGCTCGACTGCGTCTCGCCCAATATTGTTGCAACTCATAGCGAGACAAAATAAATTGGGGTATTGGAAGAACCAAAAGAATCTAAATTTTATCAACATTATGTTTTGAGGAATCTGGTGTCCTATATTCTAACACATTCAAGAACTTTAGCTTGGCCAGTTCCTGAACTTGGGAAAATAGTAATTGGCTCGGTCAAACTAACAATTCCCCTGTCTATCCCTCTTCAGATGACGATTTATCGCTGATCTGATGTTTAAGTTTTATAATTTTGTATTATCTCCGTCTCCGGCGGGCGTCAACAAAGAAAGTTTTCAACTTTTCAACTTCCAATTTCTGCGCGTTGCTCTTTGCCTACTAAGTACAAGTTATGTACCATGCTTACAACTAAATGACAAGGATCAAGCGGAGTACCTTCACTGATGAAAATCTTCTTACTCCAACAGCGGTACTCTCCCGTTGTGGGCACTATCCACACCTTAATCAATCCCTTTTCATTTTAGTTGCATTAAATTCGCCCGGCAAATCTACTTCCACAGTAGAAGAATAGCCATCTCGTAGGTAAAATAAAAAACAAACGCGTCCTTGACATGAGCGCGGAACAATCGAGGAGATGAGATGACGGGAAATCAGTGCACACGCTAGCTACTCCCGGGGCAAATAATTAGCCTAAATCATTGTGGCCTCACGAGACGTACATCGCCGTATTACTCAACGAACATGGCGGGCCCTGGGGGCCAACGGGTTATATTAGGGGTTCGTTTGCGAATGCGGCTTAAATTACTCTTCGGTACAGGGTGCACAGACATTAAAACTGCATTAGGACGCGTTTCTGTTTAAAATTCAATGAACGTTAAGGGGTTTGGGGGTGCCCAAAAGTGTTGGCAGTATTTGGGCACCCAAGTTTCGAGAGAGAGCGTAGATTCGTGAGAATTGTTGTTTTATTGGTTTTCCAGCATGTATATAGTAATATAGGGAGGGCGGAAGATTCTCTTAAAAATAATAATGGTCAATATGGATATTCGATGTCTGAGATATGCGTATGTTGACAGGGAAAAGAAGAAGGGGAAACAAGTAAGATCCAAGATCCTGCCGGCTGCTCTGGCAAGCTAATAAACAAAGCTCCTTCGTTAGAACTTTTATGGATAATTTATGAATATTTTGTGTGATCCTTCTTGTTTCGAACATATTATCGCACATGTCATACTTACATAAACTTAAATGCACCTTCTAAGTTCGTATTCGATAAAAGACAGCTAGATGCACCAGAATGAGTTGACCAAACCCAGCTCCTCCTCCCATAATACTTAATGTACTAAAGGCTATCTAAGAAAACGCCCTTTGCACACGCTATGAGAAGTGACTGATTACTCAACAGTTGTATTTCTGATCACATCAGTTAGACGATAAGAAAAATTGCAAGGTTGATTTTGGGACTTGTGCAAAAAGTTGGACGTGTGTATAGGCGCCCTCTTTAGTACTTCCTCCTTTTATAACAGGGGGGTAGGACATGCCAATCTAACAGCAACAGCAAATCAAAACGGGGCATCAACTTCCGGTGCTAGTTTGTTTCAAAGACTTAACGGTAATGGGTAGGAGGGCGCTCTTACGCATATCGAACGGTTACACACAGCCTTGGACTAAAGACTAGCTGGTCACTAATTTTAAATTAAATAACCGTTTTTTGCAAATTACAACTATTTTACAGCGGGTTAATCCACTAACGCCCGACGGATTTTGAAGTAAATAATATTTTTTTCTTATTTATCATGATATTTCTAAGATCTTTTGAACAACGGTTTAAGACGGGCAGATACCCAAATTACCGTTTGGAAATCCCCACATGCCCAAATCGAGCAGATCGTGTCCTACCCCCCTGTTTTATAAAGAATGATCTACGAATTTACCAAAGATGTAAATAGTGCTTTTACACTGGTCAATTCTAGAAAACCTCAGTTTACAATGAGCTCAATTTCACAATTTAAAGTAAACAATGTTTTTCGACAATGGATGTTTACGTTTTCTTGGTATGCACTTGTACTCAATATTAACCTTATAGATCATGTGTGAATATTAGTGAATGAAACTGAGATAAAATTTTACAATAAAGTGCCTTGCATTTGCTAATTTATTTACGCTCTGGACCCTGCATGCGGCTAGTCAATCAGAGCTCAAAATATCCAGACTTGCGCTTAGTTTTACGGTCATTTAGAAGCCATCTCAAAACAGACTGTCCATCCGTGCAAATTATGTGGTGTTCATGTTGAGTACAATATTATTTTATCATACAGTGGAATAAGTGATACCCCATTAGATACCAAGGGGTATGGAAGGATTCTTTTACCTTCGCTCACTGTCGAGACGAAACAAATTTTGCTCGACTGATGAGTAAAACAAAACTTCCCCCACCAACCCTAAAGAGTATACTTAAAATATGAAATAAAGAAAATTGGCCGCTAGTCTAGGAGCTGGCTAAGATATGTATGCACTTAATTAAGGAGATGATAACTCAACTGTTTTAGACTAATATGAACCCTAGGAACAACTTGTGATATGTGCCAAAATTGATACCCGGGGCGAAAGGCCTGATTTTCGCCAAATTCAAAATGGCCGCCAAAAATCAATTAAATAGCCTACTAGAATTCTCAAGGTCGCTTAGAACAAACGAAATACATGTGTTTTGGTTAATAAAATGTATGTTAAGATAAAAGCAGCACACAGACTATAAAAATTGTATTTTAAAATTGTTAACATGTTTCAAATCCAAGATGGCGGCCAATATGGCTGCCAAAACATTTGGAATCTACAAAATTCGCAATCTATTGACTCGTATTTGCCATAAATCAAAACCAGCATGTCCAGTGTGTCAATCAATTAATTAATAATCGATTAAGGCTACTGAAAAGTAAAACGCCATAGAAATTGCCATTATACCACTATAATCTACAAATTACCGTACATCTAACTACATAATGTCATATATCATTTATAACAGTTGGGGTTATCCAAAGGAACAACATGGGATACGTGCCAAAATTGATATCCTGGACGAAATTCCTGATTTTCGCCAATTTAAAAATCAATTAAAAAGCCTATTAAAAATTCTTAAGGTCCCTTTGAATAAAAACAATGATTTTTTTGTGCAATACAATTGAATGTTCAGATAAAAGCAACATTGAAATTACAAAATTAGCAATGTATTGGGTTGTATTCACCATATCAAATCCATTGTGTCAAACAAGTGACTAGCTCAATGACCACATAAACTTATATCGGACATTTCATATTTATAATAATGCTTCAAATTCAAAATGGCGTCTGATATGAATACTGAAAGTTGAAAAACATAGAAATTGGCATTACACTGCTATCATCTATTAACGTAAATATATAATTTTTAACCGTCGGGTTATCCTTTTATGTGCATACATTACGTGACTTCAACTAATAATATCTCGATTGTTCCAGGGTAACATGATCCCAAGGAACAACCTAGGAAGTGTGCCACAAATTCTATCATGGGTTAAAGGTGCGTGTTCCGATCGTGTTTGGGACCCCTTGATTTACCCGGAAGTAGTATCGATTTTAATATCAGATGAAAGGCCGTATTTTTATCATTGTCGTCCTGAAATATGAGCCCTTAAATCCGTTTCATTCCCAAGATATGATCGAAAACCCGCCGTTTTAGTGGTTAACCATCAATATTAGCACAGTATTGAATAGGGCTTTGCAATATGCATTATTGCTTCTACCATCAAAACCGCAAGTTTGTTTCCCACGATACTTGATGGGGCGTATGTGCAAGTGCCAAGCTTTCATATCAAGTAGAGAACACAACAGACATGGATCGGAACAAGCACCTTTAAAAGCCTGATTTTTGTCAAATTCAGTGTTCCTGACATAACTGGGGCCAGGTTATCAGGCAGTGTTCATAATTATACCGAGTCCAGGATCCCAGGCAGTGTTCATAACGTAACTGAGTCCAGGTATATCAGGTAGTGTTCATAACGTAACTGAGTCCAGGTATATCATTTAGTGTTCATTCAGGGTTTTTACAACAATCACCTGCCTTACATTTGCAATACTTGTAACACTTGATCATATAGCAATCCTGCAAGGACACACACATTCTTGCTAGCACATTGCCACATGTGTAGGGATCAAAAAAAAAAAAAAAAAAAATTTCCCACGATACTTGATGGGGCGTATGTGCAAGTGCCAAGCTTTCATATCAAGTAGAGAACACAACAGACATGGATCGGAACAAGCACCTTTAAAAGCCTGATTTTTGTCAAATTCAGTGTTCCTGACATAACTGGGTCCAGGTTATCAGGCAGTGTTCATAATTATACCGAGTCCAGGATGCCAGGCAGTGTTCATAACGTAACTGAGTCCAGGCATATCAGGTAGTAGGCCAAGAGTATTAATAAAATAAACAATGGAAAGGTGGAAATTTCTGGGAACAAGCTGAAAATGTCAGAATTGGTGCAGAAATGTGTCTAGAATAATATACTAAAAGTCCCCAAAAATCCAAAAAAAAAAAAAAAAAAAAAATCTCAAGGACTAGCAACTGGGGAATTCAAATTACGAATGCATCTGTAAAGGGAGCTTGGACTCACAGTTACTGTTGGTAGTAGCCGCACAAGATGTTTCCTAACATTTATAGAGGTACAATCTCTCAAAGTGCACCTTGAGGTCCATTCCTTATAAATGCAGCAAAACGCAGGTCGACAAATGTCTTCAGGTCTGTGGATAGTTTGTGCTGTGGACTATCAAAATTCTTGATTTTTAGTTTGTGGACAGCGTTCAGGGCTGCAAGTTTAGTGACTATCATGGTAGTTGCGTCATACCCACGCAGCATATGGAGTGCGGGAAGACGCTTTGTAAGGTCATCTGCTAGCGGCGTGAAGGTACCGTGTAGTAATAATATTGATCTTTACACTTCTGAGTTGCCAAAAAAAAAGGCCAAGATCTCTCCAATTAGTACTAGTATAACAGACACACAAAGATATCCGCGTTCACTCATATAAGCGTTGTGGATATAGATTTTGAACGTTGACTTAAAATGTCTTGCATATGGGAATAATTATCATCCTGTCATCAGCTTTCTCCACCATGCAGTTAAGCGAATGGAATGGAAAAGTACACCCAGGTGATACCCTCCATGCCTGTTGTGATATTCCAAGGTATAGAAGTTTGTTGCCTTGGTAATTGGAAGTGAGCCACTCAATTACAGCTCTCATGATTATTGGGTATAGATGCCAATGGAAAACTGTTGAGGAGCTACTCCAGCACAAGGTTACCAATTCTGCATTCTTGGTTAACGATAATGATTACTTGAGCTTGTGAGGTTGTAACCACTAATCGATAAATGAGGACCCTAAACGTCCCCACAAACCCACAAAGACATTCCACGACATTTTCTTGACATCTATGGTCAACAAAGCTGGACACAATTATGGTGAGATCCATGTTATTTTTGATACATACAGAGAGGACAGCATCAAGAATGAAGAACGAGGAAGAACAGGAAAGCCAAACAAAATGTTCTTGATGTGATATCACCAAACAAAAATGTCCCAGTGGATTTAGAGAACTTTTTGTCATCATTCATCAGCAAAACCGCTTCAGGCATTCTATGTTGAGTAGCTCGGAACCAATAACCAAAGCAAACACCCTCTATATCTTAGTATACGTTTTAGGTCACTGTTAAAGACCTTCTTCCATAATGCTATCATCAGGTGACACAGATGTCTTTGTGTGTCTCTTATACCACAACACAGTTAATTGGAAAATCTTGGCCTCAAAGAGCTCTGGCTTGTTCGCAACTCAGGAGTGAAAAGATCGGTATGACCACTCTACCGTATCTGCATGGTGCGCGGGGAGACAAGCTTATACCGACTACAAACTTACAGCCCTATACGCTACCTGCAAACAAGAAAATTCTTCTTTGATCAAGAATTTTGACATCGTGTCCCAGGTAACAGAAAGTACAATACATGGTGGAAACTTGCTTGGTCAAGTGCACCAAACCATCAACAAACCTGAAGACGTTTGATGACCTGAGTTTTGCTGCATTTTATAGCAATGACCACAAGGTGAACTTTGAGAGAACAGCTTGAATCTGAACATATATAAGAAAACATTGCTACCAACAGCCACTGTGGGTCCAATGCCAATTAAGAGACGTATCCATAATTATTAATTCCTATAGTCTTATGGTTTGAAAGCAGGAGCAATTTGCTAGTCCCTGAGATTGTGATCTCAAAACCCGAAGGCCTGCAAGATCCCTGCACACGTGGCAAATATTATCGCAAGAATGTGTGACCTTGATGCAGGATGGCTATGATCAAATGTGACAAGTACTACAAATGTAAGACAGGTGATTAATGTAAAAACCTATACTGAATGAACATTGCCTGATATACCTGGACTCGGTTATATTAAGAGCACTGCCTGATATACCTGGATCGGTTATGAACACTGTCTGATACACCCTGACTAAGTTATGTTACCCTGAATTTACAGTGAACACTGAATTTGGCAAACAACTATGCTCTTTGCCCGTGATAGAATTTGTGGTTCACATTCTAGTTTGTTCCTTGGATTCATATTAGCCTAGAAAAGAGAGAAGAGGGCCTGACTAAGACACGTAGTGTACGCACATGAGGATAACCCCAACTGTTATGAATGATAATATGGCCTTATTTAGTTAGTTGTACGGCAATTTCTAGATGATAGCGGTACTATATATAATGGCAATTTCTACTGTGTTTTCACTTTCAGTAGCCTTAAAGGAGAAACCTGTATCAAGGATAACTTACACAATATACGCCTATTAAAAACATATGGAGTGGTTTCAGGGAAAACGGAATTATAACCATAAAACGAGTTAAAGCATTTTGGCTGACCAGCGCTTTTGAAATCGCGCTACTGTATAGGGATATGTTTTGTGTATGCGATACGGAAGGCACAGTAGCGTCATGCATCTTCACACGGGGACAGTTCGATATCAGAAGTGTCATTGCTCGGAAAGGTTTTTTCTCCGAACGGTCAATTACTCCGAACACACTGTCCTATGAAAGCTAATAATTCCGAAAGGTTTTGTTCCGAAAGGGTCATTAGTCCGAAGTTCATTATTCCGAAATGTCGTTACTCCGAAAAAAGCATCATTACTCCGGAAGGTTATCTCCGATAGATCATTTCTCCGAAGGGTATTGCTCCGAAAGATTTTTTCCGAAGGGTCTTTATTCCGGAAAATGAAATTAGGGCATTAATCCGACAGTATTTGATCCGAAAGGTTTTTTCTCCGAAAGGTCATTATACGAAAGGCCGTTTCACCGAATTTTCGGAATATCAACCTTTCGAATAAAAACCTTTCGGAGTAAAAACCTAATTTTTTCATAGGATATTACTCCGAAAGAGTCATTACTCCAAAAGGTCGTTTCTCCGGAATTTTCGGCATATCGACCTTTCGGAGTAAAAATCCATTTTTTTAATTTCATAGGGGATCCAGTTTGGAGAGAAAAATTTAAAGAAATTATAACCATGTCTGCCTCTCATTATAAACGAAATTGGAACATTCTGCAGGAAAACCGTCGGTTTCAGGTGATTATTTTGGCATTTCTTTCAAAGTGTCTAAATATTCTTTTTAGTAATTTTCCTTCAATAATTCTTTTTGATCTCGTTTAACATCGGACATATTGTATTTGGAGGGAGAAATTGATTGATATCACAAGGTTGCGGATTACGTCGTTGGTAAAAATAGTTTTTCTTCCTCAAGAATGTCTTTACTTTCTTAAAGGATAACACTTCATGATGTTCAAGTTATTGAAATCACGTTTTTTAGGTCTCACAATCCAAAACGGCTTGAAATATTGGCGCAAACCTCAACAACCAGATGGAGGTTTTGGGGAGGTCATTCTATCAAGATAAACCGGTTATAAACACTTAAATCGGGTTATCACCCTATAACTTTAAAATGGTCTAAAACATTCTGAAAAACTGTAAATGACCTTCGGAGTAAAAATCCCATGAAATAATAAAATTAGGTTTTTTTCTCCGAAGGTTTTTATCCCGAAAGGTACGATTATTCCGAAAATTGGAGAAACAACCGTTCGGAGTAATGACTTTCGGAGTAAAGTAGCCTATTGAAATTAAAAAAAAATAGGTTTTTACTCCGAAAGGTTTTTTTATTCCGAAAGGTCGATATTCCGAAAATTCGGAGAAACGACCTTAGAGTAATGACCTTGGAGTAAAAATCCATATGAATATACAAAAAATACAGTTTTACTCCGAAAGGTTTTTTATTCCGAAAGGTGATATTCCGAAAATCGGAGAAACGGCCTTTCGGAGTAAGACCTTCGGAATAAAAAAACTTCGGAAGCAATGACCCTTTTTAAAATTTGGAATAATGACATTTCGGACCAATTGCCGTTGGATTAATTTACCCATGGAGAAATAGACTTTCGGGAAAAAATTACCATTCGGAGTAAATACCTTCGGAATAAAGACCTGCGGAGTAATTAACCTTTCGGAACAAAAACAGTTCGACAAATGACAGTCGGAAAAGCGACCGGCTCTTCTTTTCTCTTTCTTTCTTTTTTTTTTTTTTTTTTTTTTTTTTCCACACATGCACACATGATGCTGTAATAAGGGTATTTACTCTGGCATGTTGAACATAACGTGCCGGTTGTGAAGCAAGATATAGCATGTATAGTCCGGTGGGAGCCACAGTCAGGGCACCAAGACGAGACGGGAATTAAAGCGTGAAACTATGTTGCGTGCAGAGTCAACTGCATCGAGTGTCCTATTGTTCACCATTGTTCCAGGACTATGAGTACGCCGGACCATAATTAATTCTACACCGGTCGTATCGCCATAAAAAGTTATACACTAACGCGATTGTTAAATAGCACATGGTCAGACCAGATGGTTTTAATTCATTGTTAGGGTTATTATAATTCCGTGTTTCTATGAAACCAATCGATATTGGTCAATAAATTTTATAGTGTTATTGTTTAAATTATCGTTGTACAGGTTTCTCTTTAAGCGAGCGCCATTTTTGATGTTAAGTATTGTTACAAATATTAACTGTTCAGGTAAAATTTTATGTGGTCATTTAAGATATATTAATTAATTTGATGATATGCTGGACATGCTGTTTTGCTTTATGCAAAATTAGAGTCAATATATATTGCAATTTTGTAGATTTGAAATTTCTTGGCGGACATTTGGCTGCCATCTTGGATTGGAACATGCTAACAATATTAAACTAATGTTTAAATTATCTCTGTCTTGCTTTTAATCTATAATATACCATTTTATTGACAAAAACAACAATATTTTGTTTGTTATAAGCGACCTTAAAAAAAGAATCCAGTAGGCATAAATTAATTGATTTTTGGCGGCAATTTTGAATTTTATTTGGCGAAAACATCAGGGCCTTTACCCCGCCCCGGAAATCAAATTTTGGCAATATCAATGGCAAGTATTTTGCCACAATGATGAAAGAGAAAAAACTATTTTTTCGCCTGAAAAAATAATGGTTTTTCAACCGAAAAACCTAGTTTAGACCGAAAAACCAGGTTTCTAGACCGATAAACTAGGTTTTCAAAAACCTAGCTTTTCGAATCAGAAAAACCTGCGTTTTTCAATCGAAAAACATTGCGTTTCAAAATCCGATAAGCCAACGTTTTCCACAAAAACAGGTTTATCAAGCGCATAAATAGGTTTTTCAAAAACCTAGCTTTCGAACGATAACCTGGTTTTTCAATTTGAAAACCAGGATTATCGATTGAAAAGGCTAGGTTTTTGATAAACCAAGTTTATCGCTCCTCGATAAACATGGTTTTTCAATCGAAAACCAGGTTTTTCGAAAAACCCTTGCCTATCGATTTCGGAAAGCTAGTTTTTGTAAACCTAGTTTTCAGTCGAAAACCCTGTTTTTTCAATCGAAAACCTAGTTATATGTTGAGGAAAAACCAGGTTTTCTCTTATGTTGTGCATTATACTTGCCCTAGGCAAGTAGTTTGCACATAACACAAAGAGAAAAATTCGGGGTTTCGCCCGAAAAAACCAGGTTTCGACTGATAACCTGGTTTTTCAATTTGAAAAAAACCAGGTTTACGATTGACAAGCTAGTTTTTGATAAACCTAGTTTATCGGCCGAAAAACCTGGTTTTTCAATCGAAAAACCGGGTTTTTCAAATTTGATATGCAAGGTTTTTGAAAAACCTGGTTTTTCGATCGAAAAACCAGGTTTCTCAACTGATAAAACTAGGTTTATCAAAAACCTAGCTTTTCAAATCGAAAAACCTGGTTTTTCAAATAAAAAAACAGGTTTTTGAAAAACCTTGCATATCAAATTTGAAAAACCTGGTTTTTCAATCGAAAAACCTGGTTTATCGATTCGAAAAGCTAGGTTTTTGATAAAACTAGTTTATCAGTCGGGAAACCTGGTTTTTCGATCGAAAAACCTAGTTTTTCAAATTTGATATGCAAGGTTTTTGAAAAACCCGGTTTTTCAATCGAAAAACCAGGTTTCTCGACTGATAAAACTAGGTTTATCAAAAACCTAGCATTCATTTCGTTGAACTTTGATCTCTATTTTTTTCGATCTTCCGATTGGGATCATTGTAACAGTGAGCCCAAATAAATACAAAACATGGGTAGCAATACTGGCAACAAACAAATCTGGATTCTTGGCATTTCATGTTCTCGTAAATTCGCCAGCCTTGTCAGCAAACAACACAGTGAATTTAAAGAGCTTGTAAGTAGCTTATAGCTAATTAATGGAAGTTAAATGAATATTTCAAACTTTGACAAATATAAGAGATTCATTCAATAATCTTATCCATATAATATCCGGACTACCATGATGAAGGGTTCATCTTTCGAGACACATGCGTCTGTTACAGTAGAATTCCGTCCCTCAAGAAGTTGTCCATGTTGTAACAATATGTCTTCAAGACCAGAGCCGGAAACATCACTTTCTGCTAGCTCCAACTTTATAGTTTTTAATCCTGTATGTAGACGTTCCCCGTTATACAAGTTAGTATTAGTGTCTTGCATGTTTTGACTGCATGTCTACAAATCAACTAATGTGACATCTACTTCTTCCTAAATTTAAACTTCTGTATTATAGTGTTCATGCTTTATGGATTAAAAAATCATCAGCTACTGTATATCTGTATATCTTCATTATCAGGTAGGTTGGTTGGTTATTCTACACTAACTCGTGTTCATAAAGACCACTTTGAAAAGCCGTCCGCCAACTCGCCACTCATATCACAGGCTCT
>JAMKCH010048459.1:0-11359 GCA_023653785.1 Ophioderma brevispina
CTTTTTGGGCTCCAATTTATTTCAGACAGAACTATGCGTCTTGGCTATTGGAGATAGTATCATAATTTGTTTGTTCATGGACAAACAGACGCCTACAGTTGCATGGTGGTTGAACATGTGTATGGAGTGGTTTCTTGGGAACATGTTAAACTAAGGAAAGGTGTTTCGGGAAGTTTATGTATAAGGCGCAGTCGTCCTTCAATAATTCATTTATGGACCATGTGGCTCTTTAATGCAAATAGGAAGGATATTATAGAGGTTGCGTAAGCAGTCAACAGCTACTTTCCTTTTCCAGTAAAATTTGGTCAGTCTTTCTGACGAGTCTGGGGTACAACTTTGAGGAAAGAAAGTGGTAGAGTAAGGTGTACTATAAACTTCAATTAGCAGGTAGAGTCAATACTCATCACTCATTCACTCTCTTTTAGAGTAAATAGTGAGCAATACACAGAGCTGTTTGACCACTTGCAAACTGTCTTTTATTTAGTGCAATTTTAAGACAATGGCGCCACATTTTTTGACAACGGTATAAGTAGAGACTGCACGACCTACTAACCCGTTCCGTCTGGCTCCCCAATATTACTAACAATCGTTTGTGGGAATCTGGCCATATTGGACAGTCAAGGTAATAATTTCATGTTATAAGCGCCCGTCTATATCTATTTCCCTAGAAAGGCTAATAAACTAGATTTTGAATGGAATTCATTTTTGCCCGCAATAGTACGTCCGCCACTTTGAAAAAGGGCTCTAATTTCGAGTTAGGGTAGGTTGGTCGAGTAGAAAAATGCCAATTGTACCAGGTGTTAGGGACATATGGGTGGATCATCACCTGGTTGGATGTAAATCAGAAGTGGTAGCAATTATTTTTTAATGGCCAAAAAAGGGTCAATATTGACCCAAATTAGGTAAAAATCATAGAATGGTGATTTATATTATTCCCAACTATCATATTGATGTAATTCCTATACATTTCCCCTCTATCTCGCTATAGATTCAAGAAAATTTGGACTGTTGGAATCTGGGGTTATTTGCCCCAGAAAGGACCAAAAAGAAGGGTGTCAACATTGGACCCAAATAAGGTAAAAATCAGAGAAAATGGTGATCCAGCTTCATATGAATGTAATAGTTTTTAATTTCCCCACTATTATTGCTGTATATTCCAAGAATTTGAATGTGGAGAATCTTCGGGGTATTTATTTTTGACCCCGAAAGGACCCAAAATGTGTCAAAGTTTGACCGAATATGGTAAAAATCATAGAATGGTGAATGTATTTATTCCATCTAATTTGAAATGTAATAGTTCATTTGTCCCCTATATAATATAGCTGTAGATTGAAGAATTTGAATGTTGGAACTGGGGTTATTTTGACCCCAGAACAGGGTTACAAGGGGCAAAATTGACACAAATTAGGTAAAATCAATAGAATGGTGATGTATCTTATTTTGCTTTGCATATTGATGTACTATTTAATTATTCCCTCCTAGTATAGCTGTAGATTCAAAAGAATTTGAATGTTGGTAAACTGGGGCCAAAAAAGGGTCCCCCCCCCCAAAAATTGACACAAATATGGTAAAAATCAATGGTGATATTCCATCTAAATTTTTAAAATGTTAATAGTAATATAGTTTCTTTGCCATTCTGTAGATTGACAAAAAAAAAAAAAAAAAATTTTTAACTCGTTCAATTTCTTTAGTTTTAATAAAAACAAAAAAACAACCTAAAATTAAAAAAAACAAGGAAATTGTATTTGGATGCATAGTTCAATATTAATGCAGGAATGTCCAATTTAAAACCCTTTATTCACTTTTATCAGTTAGTGACATCCAAAATTGAAAACTTTGGATAATAATGGTCAAATTAAATAAAAGATGTTGTGCTCCCTCACAATTTTTGTAGTGGTTCATTTGTTATTTAAAAACCAAAAAACCCACTGTACTGCCTTAATGCGAAGAGTCTGTAAGCTGCTATTTTTAGTGTTAGGTGATGGAATTCATTCATGACACTTAGGACAGGAGACAAATGGTCCTTATATGTTCTCCCTCAACCATTGCTTTTTGCCCCCCCCTTTTTTTTTTTGGTTACAACCTCGGCAACGTCAAAATCTGTACACCTGTTTACGCGTTTCTAAAAGCTTTTATGATAGTGGAAAACACCTTTAGCCTACTAAGATCAATGTCCGCTCCTGTAGCAAATCCTAACTTTGACAGGACCCGAGTCATTGCCCGGGTACAATGAAATTAAAGGGAGATATGAGAATACGAAATGCTTTTGTTTCAAACCACCCTAAGTCTTTTGAAGAGAATGTTGATAAGCTTTGATAAAATCTTAACCTACACTAAGGTTAGACTCGTTTTGAAATCTTTAACCCCACGACCCTCCAAGTAAGATCATCTTCGATATTTATAGTAAGTGACATCCAAAATTGGAAACTTTTGGAATATATTGGTCAAATTAACACCTAATTTGGTCAAAAATTAACCAATTAAATGCAGGTTTACATATCTGCAGTCTTGCTCTGTTAAAATTTGTAATAATGGCACAATATCCCAGGCTTGTAACCACGCTCCCACCAAAGTCCCATAACCCCTAAAAGGACAAAAATAGATTTGCAGCGAAAATATGTAGGTAAAAGTACCACTTTTGCCAATTTGCTTCCTTTGTAATTTTTGGGGTACCACATTTGTCCCCTTTGTAATTTTTTTTTGGAAGTCCCCTTTGATTTAGTTTTCCTTTTACTGACATTCGCAATGAAAACTTTGAAAAGGGATCACAAAATGGCCACCCAAATTGGTCAAAAATTAACCCCAAAACAATCCAGTAGAAGAGAAACCGTTGTCTGTCAAATAGCTATCCTAAAATGTTGTTAAGTTATAGAGGATAATTGAAGGGAAAAGGCTTTATCGGACTGCGTGCCATTTTTGGCGTCTGCCACTGTACCGCACTGTCGCAGTCAGACGTAGTAGACCTTTCTCAGTTGCGCGTGAGGCATGTCATGCACCGTTCCCCCGTCGAGAATGTTTTGCGTTTTTTAGTTGTATTTTTTTGCCTCGTTTAATAGGCCTACCAAATTTGTTAATTACATCCAGAAGGCTTCCAATCGGTTCATAATGTGGTGGGTGGGTGAGTGGTAGGGGTAAGGGTTAGCGATTGCCGACAAACCGCCCATGTACCGACATTAAACCGAATAACGACACAAACCTGTAAGAATTGGGTGTGTCTGGCGCGGGAGTGGGTGTATTTGTACATGTTTAATGCGTTGCCAAATTTTGCCAACGGATGTTGGTCCTATTATGACGAATTCAGTGTAAAAGGCCACCACAGCCCCGCGGACGACCTGATCATGACATGCAATGCAGTTCTTAATTGGGCTTTATGACAGATTCCCGAAAAAAAAGTGTCAGAACATCTAGAACGTATGTGCCGTTTGCCTTTTAGGACCTATACAGGAGCCGATATCGTCACATTTTCAAAATGAGACACACACTTATGCCATGGCATTTAATTTCTAAGTAGTTGTATCGTAACTTCCCCTATGTACGGGCATTTTTTTTTTTTCGCCTGAGCCAGGAAGAGAGGGTGATGTTTTGTCGGGAATCTTAGCTCTAAGTCAGAACACGGATTTTTTATGGCAACCAATTAAATCCGAAAAAAATAGATCCCTTTATTCAATTATGCCCCGAATAACCTAATTTTATATTTCCTTGTAAAATAAGGCCTAATTAAACCAGGATCTGTTTGCCTAATTTGAAACAAAAAATTCGCCCCCGAGCACCATGATCACTCACTCACTCATCACTCACTCACCTCCCTCGTCACTCACTCACCACTCCCTCACCTCACACTCACTCACTCACTCACTCTTCCTCTTGCCAACCCACCCATCCATCCACTCAGAGTTGTTATTGCTTCCTGCTGGCAACAAGATCCAATTCTCTTGCGAAACGCGTACTTGGCATGGTTTGCGCTTATTTCTGTGCGTGAATACGCAAGGTAAGCTGCGCTTTTGTTCATGCAAACAGGACGCACTTGAAGAGAAAATTGCAATTTTTAAGGCCTATTCGTCGTTTTTCTTGAAAACAAAGTCGCTGACCACCCAGTTAGTTTTGATTAGTGCGCCGAAAAGATCTTTTAAAGGTTCTTAACATAAGTAGAAAAATCAAAAATCGGTCGATTTGTTTGAATTAAATGCCTGGAAAAACGGAAACATGTCCGGTTTTTCCATAGAGCTTTGTACAAACTTTGAAAAGATAAATTTTGAACAGCCTATAGCTCAAATACGAAGGTCGTGACCCCCAGTTTTTATTTCAGTTTGTCACTACATCAATTAAAAATTACAAATATCCAAAAACAAAAAGAAAAGTTTGTTTTTTAATAAAATCAAAATTTCCTCTATAAACCTTAGGAGGATAGGACACGTTAGCTCCGCCGACACTAGATTCTGCACTGTTCCAAGTTGTTTTTTCCAACAAAAATGCTTTCGTGGCGTTCTGAGTGGGGACTCGCGCCGCGCTTAAAATCAGCAGCTGCGCCGTGCATGCGTCTATATTCGCAACTAAAACTATGGAAGGGCGCGATAATGTTTGGGGCCTTTTACTGAACGTGACGGTCAACCTAAAAATGCCAAGAGACTCCAAACAACACCCTATCAGAAAAAAACGGGGGGAAATCACCCAAAAGGACTCTGGATGAATAATGGTCATTGGTTTGAATGAGGTTTATATTTCCCACGAGGCTGCGAACGGATAGGCTTGACAATTTGTACTGTTTTTATTTAAAAAAAAAGAACTTTAATTGTAGAGAATAGAATCCCATATTTTTTATTGTTTCTAGTGGAGGTTTATTCTAATTATATGTAGGCCTATTCTGTTTCCAACAAACATCCCTCAAATGACCAAATATAGAATTTTCTAAATTACCTTTGTTAAAAGAAGCCGAGATTCTTATATTATCTTATCTCAGGTCTAAGTATGTGTGCCGAATTTACGTGCGAAATTGACTTGGAAGATTTTCTGATTTCCGTTTACGGATAGATGACAACACGTGGCCTCTGGGGCACCGTCCGGATCGAATTTAAATTTGGAAATAACTTTTCTCGTTCGAGGGATGGTGACTATAAACAAAAATGAAGGATATTTTAGGATATGAAATGCACCTTTTAAATTTGATAAGTGCAACCCACATGTTAAAAAATCGCTAGTAAAACACGGCGGGAAGTCGATGAATGTGGACGGAGAAAGGGTCTGTAGGTCTATGGTAGAAGAGGCGATGCATAATTCGTTTTAGAGGTCCCCTTTTGTATAAAAGTTTACCTAGAAGCTTAAAATTTAGCCAATATTTTAGTTTCTGCGCCTGCAAATTTTTCGAACTTTCACTGAGTTCCAAAGGGCCTATGAAAATGATGAAATCAGGTCCTATGTCCCCAATTTCGGAATTCGGGCCGAACATCCCTACTGAAAAAGTTACCCCTTCCCCTCGCGCTAAAACTCTAATCTGTCCTCCCCTTACAGCTCCTTACTCGTCACAAATTCCAAAAGAATAAGGCAAGTTTCAGGACTAAAGGCCCGTCGGCATGGGGGGGTGGGGGGGTGGAACCACCCACCCCCAGCGATCCTCAAAAAGAAGCGAGAACGAACGAGGAAAAGAGAGAAAGAGAAAGGGAGAGAGAGAGAGAGAGGAGGGGATGGAGAGAGAAAGAGAAGAGAAAAGAGAGGAAAAGGGTGAAGAAAAGAAAGAAAGAAAGTAAACAAAAAGAGAATGGCACCCATGCCTGGAAAAAAGTGCGGGAACTGGGAAACCTGGTTCCAGGGAAAAAATTTACTATTTGAGGGGGAAATTGTGCCAAGCAAATAAAGAGATAAATAAGAATTAAGGAAAATTTTGCAATCTTGGAGGGAAATTTTGATGTGTTTCCCGGGAAATTTGGCATTTTTATGATGGCCAACAGTTAGCATGAACTCAAGACTTAGCCATAATCCCAAAGATTCACAATATTTGAAAACGGATTCCCCTTCAAGCCACTTGTTTTGTTCCAGTCCACAGTAATAAGAATTGTTAATGTGCCCACAGTACTTGTGACAAATGGTTCAAATAAATTAAGAAAACCGAGCATTGCAAACGGGAGGTAGCCATGGGCCATCCCCACTTAGTTTGGTCTACCCGTGGTAGGGAATTTCAGTTCGCGGAGCTAAAGTGGTCAAGAAAAAATTGGTAGGGATTGATGGTTCCCTAGCCCCCAGCACCATCATTTACTGATAGTCTTTTTGCGGTGCCCATTCTTTCATTTGAATTAATTACTATACTTACCTTCAAAAATACCCGTCTTAATAGCTGAAATTCCAAGAGCTTCCAGGGGCTCCGCCCCTGGACCCGGCAGGGGCTTGCTCC
Organism: Ophioderma brevispina; assembly: GCA_023653785.1. Classification (NCBI taxonomy): domain Eukaryota; kingdom Metazoa; phylum Echinodermata; class Ophiuroidea; order Amphilepidida; family Ophiodermatidae; genus Ophioderma; species Ophioderma brevispina. The sequence goes on from JAMKCH010048459.1 coordinate 6,383, forward strand.
TGCACCCCACCCGTAAAGACATTGCGTTCGCTTATGTGTAGTTCCCCTCATTAGTTACAATCTTCCATCTCAAGTGAGCAAAGTTAGAAACCAGTCTTTTCTTTGAATGGATTATATTAACCCTAAAAAAGTGGCAATCTTGAAGGTCCTGAATAGCTCAAATCCAAGAGCTGTCGAGGGCTTGCCCCCTGGACCCCCGGTTGGCTCGCCTCTAACCCCACCAGTCCCCTGGACTCCAACCTGTTCAGGTTTCGGTTTGCGCTTGTGTCAAGGCACTTGCGGTGTTCAGATTGAGTTAGAAGATCAACAAGAAATGGTCTCAAAGTGCATCTCTTCGCGGAAAGTTATTAATGACCCTTAAAAGGGCCCCAAAACGCGTGCCGTTAATTGCATTGTTTATACGTCAATACGCTTCCAAGGACGCTGAAGCTGCGGCAATAAACATTTATTCAGTACACCCCCCATGACAAAAAATGTCTAGAGAACGGCCCTGGAGGACTAAAATAAGGGAATAAACATTGAAAAGACAGAAAAGTGAATATACTACACCTATTGAATTTCATAGCATTTTTTGTTCTTTCTAATATAACTAGTTTGGAATTGAGAGAGTTGCATTCTTGCTCTCTAAAAATTACGCGTCGGTGTAATTGCAGTAAATGACAACGATTGTATAGTATTGTGTTGGCAGAATGGCCAGTAAAAAACCGAAAGTTCCACAAAACTCGGATTTTTAACGGTGTGCAGCAGCCCACCCCTTTCTTGTTTTAAGTGTAATTTGTTCATTGCTCCCAATTTTCCCAGGTTTTCATAGAAGTAATCCCTAATAAAGGCAAAAGATTAGGAATAAATAGGGATATGGTCTTACTTATGAATGCGTGATCATACGCGCGAGAGTATTAGAAGCGTTGCTAATCAGCAGCTAAACCTATGTTGCGGTGACGCCTCCGATAAGTCGCATAGAAGTTTTCTCACAATTTTGAACACTCAAAAACGTGCTATTGTTATATTATTGAGAAAGGTGGTCGGTACCCCATTCTTTTTTATTTCTTTTCGAAAGAATTCTCGTAGTGCGCAATTTTATTAAAATTCCATCAAAAAATTTCGAGCACGAATTTTTTATAATTAAAAATTCTGCGTAAAAATCAAATTTCCATAGGCTTGTTGTACTAATTTTGATCAAAAATGGCAAAAATAGGTATTTTGAACAATATTATATGACTTATATAATTTTTAAAAACACAATTTTTTATTTTGGCTGTTGGTCACATCGATGGAAGTTTGTTCATACCGAGTTTCAATGAAAAATGTCTGACAGATCTATCGTGTCCTAGCCTCCTTTCAATATGATCTTTTGGTGTATTTCTGCCATGGAAATTATCACACACTGTTTTATTATTATGGCCTAGCGGTTGCCCGCGCTTGCGCAGGCAACCGCTAGCTGATTTGATGGGAGCGGTCCCTAAACGGGTTGATCACTCTGCACATGACACAAAAACTTAAAGAGACATTACTATATTTCTCCAAGCCTCGTTATTTGCCTTTATATGCCTCAAATGTATAGGTCAAGAGCTGTCAAAGTTTAGGCCCCTAAATCAACATGCGATATGAAGCCAGGTGAAATGTAATACTGCCAAATGATGTGCAAACCAAGGAACTCGCACACACTCCCAAGACCCCCGGTTGGGTAAGCTATGGTCGGAGGAAAGGGGCCTTCTCATGACGTAGCTAATACTGGGGATGAGGGGAAAGCCCTCTTGGGAAGAAAGTAGGGATTATTAGTGCAAATTCTTACTCCTTCCGGGCACCGCAGAACTACAGATGGTGGCATTCTGTATAGGCCTACCTTGGCTCCAATAATGAGTTGCCAGTCTGCATGTTCCGTATCGTTAAACTTCTTCTTTTTTTTGGGGGGGGGGGTTTCGGGGTAGGGGGTGGGGAAAGAGAAGTAGGTTACATTTTTTTGGGCCCAAAATTTTGCCGATTGTTAAAAACAATTGGTCCCAATTGCTGTTTTTGCCAAAAGTTTGGTGTTTTTTGCCCCAAATCACTAATTGTTTACCAAAGATCTATTATTTTGCTGGTGGGGGGAGGGCTTTTCTAGCCGGGGGGATACTGGGAAAGATAAAAAAATGCGGGAAATGCACACACCCCGCCCAATGCTCACCCTGACACCGCAACTGCTAAAGGCCTACTTGCTCTGATCTTAACGACAATTTCGTTGTCATAAAATTTGTCAGCAATTTTAAAAAGTGAAAATTTATAAACATGAAAATATCTGTTGAAACTGACATAAAATTGAAATGCAAACATCGAGGATTTAGACCTAAAAATAGATTAACACCTTGATTTGGCCATTAGACCTACACAATTGAAGATATTGTAATGATGCAAATTTATTGAAGTGCAAAGAATTAAAAAAAAATTCTCGTAGCTTTGGTTTGTACTGATCCGGGTATACATTCCTGATTACACTACTGACATGCCCAACCATCTACGATTCAGTTATTGGATTTTGCATATTGGATCTCCAGCCAACATATGGCACAAATATTAGCTCTGGTTCAGAGCCTTCGGTTTTTTGTTTTTTTTTTTTGTTTTTGGTTTGTTATGGGGTGAAAGTCGCGGTATTGGGCCCTACCTACGGAAAGTTTCTGGTCTACATACTCTCACATAAAACGGATTGAAATATCGGCAGGAAACTTACGGATTGGGTGGGGGGGGGGGGGTAAAGGCACTCCCCGGGTTTGGTTTGAGTAGGGCGGCCTACGAGGACGGAAGTCGGACCCAAGTATACATTTTTTTTTTGCCAAAAAAGGGACCCAAACCTATATCAGCGATGGATTGGGCCAAATTTCACCCAAATTTGCATTATTCAAAATGTTGGCATTTTAAGCAAATTTTGCTCCGGAATGAAGAAATTTGACTATTCCCAACTAATTGTAGAAAATGTTGCTTCGATTGAGAAAATTTGACAATTTTCGATACAAATTTGAGAGAAACCTTTGAAAAAGAACACCCATGGCTATACCAAAAATTATTAACATGAAAAATTGATATACAGAAGGCTGATATACCGACCCATTTACTATACCAAAATTGGCATGAAAAAAAGGATCATTGATATACCAGAAGGATGAAAATAGGACCGATGTCTGTGGCACATCCCCGTATGGTCATTTGTGTGGAGACCCCCCCCCCCCCACGGGGTCCATCTTCAAATTAAATCCTAACTTAATCGGACATCCCCTTTTAATGGCTCCACGTGCAGGTTGAACCAGACCTGTTTCATTCGAGCTCATAAGCTATAGTATCGTAGGTCTATTACTTTAGGCTTAAAATGTTATTGTCCTTGTCAGGACCTCAACAGCCATGCAGAACAAAAATATACCAAGGACGCGAGTGCATGATCAGGGCGCGAGTGTCCAGTCAGTTCTTGTATTCTATAAATAGTCAAGCGGAAAGGTACCAAATTATTCTTCCAAAAATACGTTAATGATCATTGATGCTAATTGCTGAATACAAAAAGTAGTTTAAACGTATTGTTCAACTGGTATATGAGGTATCTTTATACTCTTATTTTTTTTGTTCCCAAATAAATAATTTTAGACATAAATATCAATGAGGTCAAACCTCGCCCACGCGATCACGATTTACCGCGAGACAAAAAGGTTACGAAATTTGCGTCAAAACAACGTTGGTGATCATTAGAAAAGTCTTTCAAGAATACGTCAGTATAATCAATCTTGATGTTTTACAGTAGGCCTTTTATTGTTCTCTGTTATCACCAAGAAATAAATAATTTACATAGAAAGAGCACAAAGGTCAACAACTGAAGGACCATGGGGATAAGACACGACATGAATGATACCTCGTACCCTAGTCTATGGTACCCACAATTAACGTACTTACTCTTTGTCAAACCACGGCGAAATTCAATACGCATCTACTACGTGTGACAAACATGTTAGCTATGTTTACAACACGTTATTTGCAATCTCAATGAAATCAAATCATCTATCAGTACAGTTGAATAAACAACCCCGACCAATCGAGAGACACGATGGGAAGGGGTATTACCTGAATAGGTACACATTCAACATGGCGACCTCTTGGGTAACATGGCAGCATCCAGGCGAAAAAAAAACATGGCGAGTCGATCTTATCGTTAGATAAGTATAATATGAAAGTCTGTAGTCTCAGAGCAACTAAGATTGCCGTCTACAGGCCTGTGTGGAAAAACATCTTACTGTATGTGCAGAAACATTGACAATGAAAGGGGGAGCATGCAGGACTTTTTAAGTGGCACTTATACAAGGCAAATCATGCCAGCTGAAAATATCTACTGGAAAAAAACATCCTACCGAATATCGGATCTATGGTGAAATACCTCCTATTACCACTGTGACAATTGTGGCACAGGATGAGCAGTTCGTAGGCATTGCTTTCCATCAAGGACCAGATTATATCAGCCTTTATTCTGGGGAGTCTTCCATGTCCAAGTAGAGGTAGCAGATCACTACCTACTCTGATATGCATACAGAAGAGATACCAGCTTACTTTGAAGTGGAGGCAGCAATACATGATAAAGACGTTTGCAAAACGTACGCTACGGATTTCGACAAAGTCAAAATATGATGATGATGTTGATATTGTCCACCTTTGCCAACATTGGGCAATCGTTTCGTGAATTGATGCAAATCTATGTGGATGCCAGCTGACACAAATGAGCAACATTTGTGGTATTCCATGCTTCTAAAAAGATTAACTTCCACAGTTTAATAGCCCAATTGATAGATTTAATTCCACTCTTTTGGGGTCTATTTTGACCTCTTTTTGGCACTTTCTAGGGTCAATTTTGGAGTCAAATTGATTAAGATCCACTCTCTAAGGCCAAGTAAAAACAACCAAGGTGATCATCCCCGCCCTCTCCGATTTGGACGCCGCACCGATTTTGTTATTCTTATTTTTTTAAAAAAG
>JAMKCH010048460.1:0-104822 GCA_023653785.1 Ophioderma brevispina
TTCAGAATGTATGCTTGTAAAACTAATTTGTTTGGGGATAAATAGGGAAATAGTTCAAGATTGTGGGTTCTTAATTCATATACAAGTTAAATGCATGTGAAATTCATTGTAAGCACCTCGGAACTAAGGATTTGAATGGAATTAAAGCCCAGTATTAAATGTTAGCGATTTTCTCTATAACTTCAAATCGCAGATTCTGTCGGGCCATCATGGTAAGATTGGTAGTTATAAAGATGGTTCAGGTTGCACGCATATACCCAGTAGGTAGGATATATCACAGCGGCTAATTAAAGCCTAATAATAGCCATCCTCTACTTGCTTAATGAAGTAGCTCCGACAATTGATGCCTATTCTCTCTGAATAAGTTACGAGAGCAAAACGTCCTACCAGGTCTCAGATAAATTGTACTATTACACGCAAGGGTTTGTAGCGTCAGCGCCGGAATAGAGGAAGAAAAGTCATGCCTGAACCAAGTTTGTGAGTCGAAACGGAACCAAGAACAATAACATTGTTTGCTTTATATACCCCACTTTACACCATTGCGCATATGCAGAATTTACCAATCGTCAAATCTAATATAGGAGGCTGCGGCAACTTTTTATAGGTGAGGAAAAATCACCCGTTACGGGTTCATTTATAAATAGGCATACAGAAGGCACATCATAAACAGAGTGTGACTTGTCTTCAGTTACATTGGCTGGCTTGAAAAATCTTTAAATGTACTAAGGAACTCCTTAATAGTGATGTAGTGAGCGTAGGCTAATGCTCCTAAGATGACTTAGACTAGAAAATGATAGGCCTGAACTAGAGAATGTTTAAAAGATTTCTAATAGTATTCAATTAGTATTCTTATAGTATTCATACTATTTCCAATAGTATTCAATGCATAACATCAAATGCTCGCTCAAAGTTCATCGAAACCATATTATTAGAGGGTCCTACCCATATAGATCATGCGACATTTGTTTATGTTTGTGGCGCGCTCCCTGTTGGTGTAAGAAGAAAGTCTGAAAACTGATGGCTAAAGCCCCATAATTTGGGCATATAGAAACATGTTATGTTTTTGCTTCTAACTTGGGTTCAATTAAATAATGCCAACATGCTGATTAAGCATGCTTGCTAATCCTACCAGCTGCCAATTGTGACCAATTAAGACAGGAAAGGTTCTGGCAAGTAATTTATGACCACACTTGATGGTCTTCTATATTAAGAAAAGCAAGATGTTCACATCCTTGACAGATTTACAGTGTGATACTAGGCATGTTGCGACACAATTCTTCAAAAGCAGTCAGACCGGGATTCAGGCATTGTCTTAAAGCTTGTGTAAGATATTTGTATGGCAAGTTGAAAGATGGATATTATGCCGGGATTAGCACATATTACAATAAGCACTGGTGGGGTGAGCGGAGATAACTAGTTGACAAGTCATAGCACGGGGCGGGGCGGCGCCCGGCTATGAGAATTTAGACTTTAGATAGCGCGGGGTTTTTCTCCACAAAAACCCCGCGCTATCTAAAGTCTAAATTCTCATAGCCGGGCGCCGCCCCGCCCCGTGCTATGACTTGTCAACTAGTTATCTCCGCTCACCCCACCAGTGCTTATTGTAATATGTGCTAATCCCGGCATAATATCCATCTTTCAACTTGCCATACAAATATCTTACACAAGCTTTAAGACAATGCCTGAATCCCGGTCTGACTGCTTTTGAAGAATTGTGTCGCAACATGCCTAGTATCACACTGTAAATCTGTCAAGGATGTGAACATCTTGCTTTTCTTAATATAGAAGACCATCAAGTGTGGTCATAAATTACTTGCCAGAACCTTTCCTGTCTTAATTGGTCACAATTGGCAGCTGGTAGGATTAGCAAGCATGCTTAATCAGCATGTTGGCATTATTTAATTGAACCCAAGTTAGAAGCAAAAACATAACATGTTTCTATATGCCCAAATTATGGGGCTTTAGCCATCAGTTTTCAGACTTTCTTCTTACACCAACAGGGAGCGCGCCACAAACATAAACAAATGTCGCATGATCTATATGGGTAGGACCCTCTAATAATATGGTTTCGATGAACTTTGAGCGAGCATTTGATGTTATGCATTGAATACTATTGGAAATAGTATGAATACTATAAGAATACTAATTGAATACTATTAGAAATCTTTTAAACATTCTCTAGTTCAGGCCTATCATTTTCTAGTCTAAGTCATCTTAGGAGCATTAGCCTACGCTCACTACATCACTATTAAGGAGTTCCTTAGTACATTTAAAGATTTTTCAAGCCAGCCAATGTAACTGAAGACAAGTCACACTCTGTTTATGATGTGCCTTCTGTATGCCTATTTATAAATGAACCCGTAACGGGTGATTTTTCCTCACCTATAAAAAGTTGCCGCAGCCTCCTATATTAGATTTGACGATTGGTAAATTCTGCATATGCGCAATGGTGTAAAGTGGGGTATATAAAGCAAACAATGTTATTGTTCTTGGTTCCGTTTCGACTCACAAACTTGGTTCAGGCATGACTTTTCTTCCTCTATTCCGGCGCTGACGCTACAAACCCTTGCGTGTAATAGTACAATTTATCTGAGACCTGGTAGGACGTTTTGCTCTCGTAACTTATTCAGAGAGAATAGGCATCAATTGTCGGAGCTACTTCATTAAGCAAGTAGAGGATGGCTATTATTAGGCTTTAATTAGCCGCTGTGATATATCCTACCTACTGGGTATATGCGTGCAACCTGAACCATCTTTATAACTACCAATCTTACCATGATGGCCCGACAGAATCTGCGATTTGAAGTTATAGAGAAAATCGCTAACATTTAATACTGGGCTTTAATTCCATTCAAATCCTTAGTTCCGAGGTGCTTACAATGAATTTCACATGCATTTAACTTGTATATGAATTAAGAACCCACAATCTTGAACTATTTCCCTATTTATCCCCAAACAAATTAGTTTTACAAGCATACATTCTGAAATTGACATTCCCTTTGTAACTTATCTGAAATTTACTGTTACCAATTTCCCAAGAAAAGAAATCATTTCGAAACTTGTTGACAACACTCACATTTGGAATCCCGAAATAGTTTAGATTTATACCATCACCGTCACAAGGGTGGAAGCTGAATTCTTTCTGACCGTCCTCTTCCGGAGCTGTTCGCTTTGGGCTTGGGGGATTTCCAAACGGTAATTTGTGAACTAAACCAAAACTCCAATACAAGCATTTACTATGGCAGTCCTCTGTCTCAGTAACATATAAAATCACCTTTAAACTTAACCCTTCGTTCAAAATATCTTACTAATATCACGATCATTTAGGAAAAAAAATATTGACGTTCAATAACCTTCGAGGTAGTTGAATTAACCTCGCTGCAAAATAGTGGAATTTCCATAACGGTCATTTAAGATTTTAAATATTCTTGACCAGCTAAGCCTTTAGTCAAGTCTTTGTACGATGTGTATAAGAGCGCCCTCCTACCGTGTACCGTTAAATCTTTGATAAAGACTAGCACTATGGTTACGCCGGATTTGATGCCGATTTTGATCACCGTTGCTCGTCAACAAAAACCGTTGCATGTCCTAAACCCGCCCGTCCTCTTCTGATTGCTGACGTTGGTGGCGTCCTAGAATCTTGGCGGTATTTTCCAGAAGAGAATCCAAACAATCTTTAGTCAAGTCTTTTGTCCGATGGTAATAAGGAGCGCTCTACCTAACCGTGTACCCGTTGAGTCTTTCTAAAGGACTAGCACTCAGTTCGACGGCGCCGGATGTTGATTCCGAATTTGAATTCCCCGTTGCTGTCAACCAAGTTGCATGTCTATACACCCGCCCTCCTTCTCTATTTTAGAGTGGGCTATTCTCTTTGTTTTTTCCTCTGTTTGCCGTCCCGACAGGACGATTACATTGTTGTCCTGCAGTGTTAGTAAACAGCAGAAGTGTCCCTGGTTGCATGTTCATAGGACGGTCCGTAAGACCTCTATAAAACCTTGTTGCATCTTTGAATGGGACACGGTATACACCCCCGGATTTATCGTGGTTTTCAGTCTTGAGCGTGGTGAAACCAGCAATTTTCGCAAGGTCTGATGAGGCTTGAAACACAGGGAGACACCATGTGGGGGTGTTGTTTTTTCCTATAACCCTGTCACATACAGAGCTACCACAAACATTGTTTGGGGATGTTCTGGGTAGCACTGGTTCCAGAGGTGACTTTTATCATTTATTGGCACAACGGTCCTTGAAACTCCAGTCTTTTTAATCCGCAGCACCCTAGTGCAGTCTTGACGGTGTTCTAGTTCAGTTCTTTGTACCTTAGGAATCAGGACAACAGACCCTTCCGCACTAATGGACAAGGTTCGAATCATACTAATGGTTTGTGTTCAAGGAGGTGGTGAGAGTCACACGAATAGTCAGTGTGTGTAGGTTTCCTGTACACACTAACCCCAAGACTACCGTCCACTTTCCGTTTCACTAACGTATCCAGAAAAGGTAACGTTCCCTAGAAGAAGAGCGAATGATAGGGGGAAGTGAGGAGGAGTACGGAGATGAACGGGGATGGGGTAAGGGGGGGGTGCGGGGGGATAGTAGAGAAGGGAAGGAGGGGGACTACCCGCAGCTCTGAAGCATTCGTGATTGAGGCTGCTAACATGTTGACATAGTCTGGCTTGATCACGACGAATGTATCGTCACTGCGGCGGGTGTTGGGCGGATTTCAAAGTTAGCAATGATAGGACTAAACGGAACTCCCATGGCACACCCATGATCTTGTTGGTGAGTTGTCCTCTGAACTTGAAATATGACTGATAAACAATAAGTCGAGGAGTTTCTTATTTGCGGCACTGTTATGTCTTTTCACCATCTGTTATTAGTTGTCGCATAAAGAGTTTAAAACTTTGATAGCTCCCATCCACCGGTATACGTATAAACAACGCGTTCCTCTCATTCTGCAGGACCTCTGAACCCCGCTTACATTTCATCCGCAAGAGATTCTGAGACGTGATTTTATTTTGTTGGACCATTACCTTTAGGAATCACACAGGTGCTTTTTCAAAACCGGCTGCGAATTCCGAAAATCCAAGATGGCCGCCGGTAGCCATTTTAAAAATATAAATTTTAATTTTGATACCGTAAAAGTATGTGTAATACCTCGTTTTAGGTTTGAGGTGCTGAATTCATGTCTGACATCGTTTTTATCATTAAGAGTTCCAATGTTACTGGTATGGGATTGGATTCCAGATGGCCGCCGGCAGTCTATGAAAAAGTACACATTTTGGCTCTTAACCTAGTATTATGTTTAATAATACATCGTTTATGGGTTTTTTAGGTGCTGGGAATCATTTCTTCGAACTCGTTTTTAATCAGTATAAGTCCATAGTTACATGGTATGGATTTGGAAATTCCAAGATGGCCGCCGGCTTTCATATGTTTAGTACACATTTTGAAAGATTCATCATAGAATTATGTGTAATACCCCGTTTTATGGGTGTAGTGCAGAAATCCCGTATTTGCACACCTTTTTTATGAAGAGACCCAAGTACGGTCAAGATTCAATGAAACCATTGATAACAATGCTAGACCATTGAGTTGTCCTCAAGCATCTTGAATTTCAAAATGGCCAGCCCATTAACCTACTTTTGGCCTATATCTTGTCGCCCCCTTGGGAGATTCGTAAGAGGAAAATTCTGGTGTCTACAACACCGGCTTTAGGGTCAAAATATTCAATGACAACCATTGATAACAATTGCTGAACCATTCATTTGAGGCAGCAATCTTAATTTCAAAATGGCCGCCAAGAAAAATGGATTATATTACATACATTCGCCTTTGAAAGGTAGAACATATTCTGGTGTCCTGTACCCATTGTTTACAAGGTCAGAGGAATCCAAAAAGATCAAAGGTAAATTTACTGGGTTCTTTGTTTGTGTCAGCCATTGGTTGTTTGGTTGAACGTAATTCCCTCCTTGGAGATAGGAGCACCAAGTATAACATATAGTGTCAAAATTGAACAAAATTCATTAATTTGGGTACATGGAGTTGGCGATTGAACATATTTATGAAGTGACATTTATAGCCAAAATACAGTAGTGACATGGTTGGTAGTGAACAAAGTGGCAGTGACAGAGTTGGCAGTTGTCATTGGTACGACACAAACATTGGGGGTGACACCATGTATTTTAGCAATGTTCCTTGAACGCATCTATGACGTAGCTGACAATATCGATAATAGCGCACGTGTATTAAGTCCGTATGTACACTAGTTTTGGCTAAGTTGAGATTTAAGTGACATGTTGGCTGATGGTGTCATAATTGCAGTGACGTTGCTGATGGTTGGTCATAATTGTCAGTTACATAGCTTATGGTGTCAGCTTTGGCAGTGTCATAATTGAGGTGACATAGCTGATGGTTCATAATTGGCTTGTCCTTTTATAATTGAAATGTTTTTTTTGTTGGTGACAATAGTTGGATCACGCATCATAAGAGTCATCGCTGTCTTCGTTCTCTGGTGAAAATGAGGTGGAGATCCTGATCGTCTGAATCGTCGTCAACCCCGAATCACTTGTATCAATATCGGGCCATCAACACCATAATGGTTCTAAGTTCCAAGAGTATAGTGTCCATCCATGTCCTGCAGTTGGAGAGGGAATGTCTACCACGGGAGTAGCTGCCAGTTTCCATATAGCAACCTGATGGTTCTCTCTACGGATGTGTATGTTGTAATGCTGCACGACATGGCCAAGGTGCAACGTACCGTCATCAAAACAATTCTCCCTGCAATGAGAGTGACCCTGAGCTGCAACACTTCTCTTGAACTTGAATCACTCGGTCGCCAATATTTGCAAAGTGAATTCTGTCGAAACCAGCAAACAATTCCTTATTTTACCTCCCATGCACTGCCGATGTCTGCTAGGATGGTTGGAATTTTGGAAGCTTCTGCATCCCTTTGATAGGTTTCAAACCTTAACTGTCACCTTGAAGGCACTTGTTGTATCATAGTTTGAAGGCCTGGACTAGGGCCAAACAAAAGCCAACAACTTACCCTGATTAAGACCTTTCTTTTCGATGATGATTCTCTCTTGTTTCCTGTTCCAGTGTTATGGTTATGGTGAAAGAGAATGAAAGTGTAGGAGAATGAAACATATATCACTGTCTGGCGTACGTACCAGGTTCAATAGAGTTTACAGCCTCAGGTACCTCTCATCAAGGAGAAAATTTGTGATTACGGTATAATTGCACCTCGCTGCAATTTACACCTTGCCCACGTTTACACCACCATGTCGTGCGAGCATTACGAAAATGCCCTAGAGTGAACTATCAGGTTGCTAAATGGAGACTGGCAGCTACTCCCGTTGTGTTTGGTTAACTTTTCCATCTCCCACTGATGACATTGATAGACACTAAATTCTGGCATTGATGAACCATTATGGGTTGATTGGCCGAATTCTTCCCGAAGCTCTTGCATATGAAGGTAAGAGACTTGATACAAGTGTTCGTGGTGGACGACGATTCGATTATCAAGACTCTCACCCTGTTTCATCAAGAACGATACAGCGAGACTGCTGATTGCATTTTTCAACTTTTTTCACAAAACAAAAATAACATTCCAATTATCACACTGCGATTATTCAAGAGGGTAAAAAATTGAAAAAAAATCCATCAGCTATTGTTATTTTCAATTAGGCCACTGCCAATTATTAGACCGCCAATTATTACACCGTCAGCTATGATGTTACTTCAATTATGACACTGCCAACGCGGACACCATCGGCTATGTCACTGTCAATTATGACATCACAATATCCTAGCCAATTATGATACCATCAACTATGTCACTTTCAATATGACACATAATGACAAACCATCACAGTTCAAACCATGTCCACTTAAATCTCAATTTACGCCAGATCTAGTGTACATACGGATTAATAAGTGTGCACTATCGATATTTCAAACTACGTCATAAATGCTTGCCAAGAAACATTGGTAAATACAAGTGTCACCACCAACTATGTCATTACTAATAACACTGCCAACTCTGTCACCACCACTTTTGTTCATTACCAACATTGTGTTTTGGCCATAAATGTCTCTTCTAATTGTCCCAACTCCATCAACTCACATCACATGTACCGATGAAATGGCTTTTTTTTGTTCAATTCGGACACTATATTGTCTATACTTAGGTCCTTCATCTCCAATGGAGGGAATTAAGTTCAACCAAATAACCAAGGGCTGCTGCCACAAACAAAGACCCAGTAAAGTTATCTTTGATCTTTTTTTTTTTTGGATTCCTTGACCTTGTAAACATGGTATAGACACAGAATCACTGCCTTCTTCTACCTTTATCAAAGGCGACTGTATGTAATATAATCCTTTTCTTGGCGGCCATTTTGAACTTCCAAAAGATTCAATGTCATCGCTTTCTTCGTTCTCTGCATGAAACGGTGGAGAGTCTTGATCCACTTAATCGTCGCAATCACCCGAATCACTTTATCAAGTCCTCTCTACTGATGCTCCACAACCAAATGAACCCAGTAAAGTTTCGTTTGATCTTTTTGATTCTTGACCTTGTAAACATGGGTACAGACACCAGAATCATGCTTCTACCTCTCTCAAAGGCGAATGTATGTATATAATCCATTTTTCTTGGCGGCCATTTTGAAATCAGATTCTCCGCACATGTATGGCCCTCATGACTTCTTTGACCCTAACTTTGTTTCACTCATAAAATGGTGTCAAATACGGAAACACAAAACACAAATATAAAACCAAGGCGAGATAACAAATTTGGTGTTATTAAAAATTTTTTATTTTTTTTACCATAATTTTCTTAGGGTTATTCGTTCAAAATGGGTACTAAACATATGACAGCCGGCGGCCATCTTGGAATTCTAAATCCATACCATGTAACCTGGACTTCTAATGATAAAAAACGATGTCATAAATGAATTGCCAGCACCTAAAACATCCCCATAACGATGTATTACATTATACTAGGCTAATGTATTCCCAAAATGTGTACTTTTTCATATGACTACCGGCGGCCATCTTGGAATTCTAAATCCATACCATGTAACATGGCACTTCTAATGATAAAAAACGATGTCAGAAATAATTCCCATCACCTCAAACCCCTAAAACGAGGTATTACACATACTTTTAGGTATCAAAATTACAATTAATATTTTCAAATGGCTACCGTCGGCCATCTTGGATTTCGAATTCGCAGCCGTGGCGAAAAGCACCTGTGTGAATCTTAAAGGTACTGGTCCAACACTCAATCAAGTCTCAGATCTCTTGCTAATGAATTGTAAGCGGGGTTCTAAGCCGGTCCTGGACTAATCATGTGATGGAAGATTTCATTGTCATCCAAAACGAGATCTTTCATCTGGCGACAAAGTCTTGTGAGTTCCGCATGTGGTGACGTGATTTTCCTCACTACGGCGACAAAAGGTCCAGATAAATCTGCTCAGTTGTTACACACCGACAAATCTGGACCCAATGGGCCGTACTGGGATAAGTTCCTCTTTATGAACCTTGGGCATCCGTTTATCACAGGGTACAACACAAGCTTATGGGTTGAGCGTTGTCTACAGTTTATTGGTCAATGACCTTCAGCTTTAATTTTTTTGCAGAAATTTCAACAGTTTATTTTTTATATCTGTTGGTGGTGTCAGTCGACAACTTAGAAAAGTTTTTTCAATCGTCTCAACAAATCATTGACCTTGCTCTCGTAAGTGTATTGTCAGTGGCGTACCAGCTTTCCCCCCCCCCGGTGAATCTTGCCCCCCCTGAAAATTAGTGTTTTGCTGTCACGCGTGCCATTTACAGTGAAAACAACCTAGGCCTAATTATATTAACACATTTTTATATTCTTGCCTCCATCCTGAAATATTATGTGCCCCTTTGGCACTGGTCTTTTTCCAGAATCACAGTGATTTTGCCCTAATCAGCGGACTAGAACAATAATATCGGGGTCTTTCTAAGTTCTTTAGAAGTGATATTACTAGCAAGGGGTTTAACGTTTCAAAATAGTGTTACCTTGGAGCGAAGTTCCTCCTTGTTTTGTTGGTAAAGATTATCACAGGGGGGGCTCAGTTGCAACGATGAATTCCTCAACCGGTAATTCCCGGGGCGAAACCCACCAAAGTTTATCCTTGTTGAGACTGATTTATCACCCTGTTTTAATTGGCAAGACGATAATTACCCACCCATTTGTCTTGGATTCCGGTAATGCTGTTAGAAGTACTAATTTTTCCCGCATATCCTGTGCAGAAACGCTTTGTTTACATTCCTTCAGTTCCCGAAATTTTGCAATATGCGGCTTCGCACATTTTAGTTTTCCGCCTGAGCTGCTTCTGTAAGTCTGACAACTTCCTGAAATTATGGCCTTTTAAATCTTTTTTTCCGCCTCAAACATCAATGAAAATACATATTATGCTTTTCGTTTCATGTTACGAAAGCTGTTTCGGCCCTTTTTGAAATTATTTCATAAGCTCGAGGACCACGTACGCTGGAGCTCACGACAATCCCGAGGGTTTAAGGCGGGAATTATAACATATCAATGTGTAACGGAGGTGATTGTGAGTCGAAGCAAATTTTTGGTGAGACGGTCTCAAGGTGAGCGCAATAAGCAATCTTGCAAAAATCAAATATTCGCGCGAATGAATGTTCTTATACGTGTTGGTGTTAAACATGGCGTGAATCCCTAAACTGTTTTGATTCTATTCTGGAACTACCTCAAGATCTATGACGTCCCATCGTCAGGATCAGAAAGGATCTAGAGGATCTATCAGAATTCAGCTTCCACCCGCTGATGACCCTGATTGGTATCACCGAACATCCTCGGATGTCCCCCAAGATGTAAGTGTTGTCGTCATTTTTTAAATTATTTCTACCTGTTTAACCCAAGCAAAGGCCTATAGAACATTCATTCGCATGGCAAACAAATTAACATTTAAGATTGAATATTAGAGACACTGCTGGCACATTTGAATAGAGTGTCCGCCCGCCCCCTCTAGATTTTGCAAAATTTATATTTTTGCATGGTTGTAAACTTTTATATACATAGCACTCACCTGAACATTATTGAGTCCCAATCACGCGCGCTTATAGGTACAAACCGAAAAACCGAACGATGTTATAATTATGTCGTCCGGCAATAAGAGTTTCAGCGTTTATTCACCAAAATAAATTTCAGCAGACGATAATTCAGCGCGACGCCGAATTGCGTTGTCACACAAGAAAACACACCTAGAGTTGATTCTCCCGGCTTGCACCGTGCTTGACCGTAGTGACCTTTGTGGTTTTTCAATCAATGATACTTGTCTATGATTTCATATAATAGACACATTTATTGAAGTAACGGTTCTGTGTTGTGCAGTGTATATAATGTGCAAAATGTTTTAAAAATCAAAAAACAAAAATAGTGAAAAATTTGTATTAATATAAAATGTCTTTTTGAGTATTGACAGATAGTGCTGTAAATATCCCTACAGTATGTGTGTACATAGAGAAGTTGGACTGTTGGAAGCTTTAATTTGGGTGTGGCTGAGATATAGTTATTGTTTGCACTACCCATGCTTCCTGTAAAGGCTTTTAATAGGTCCCTTACTAAAGCACATGTGCCTAGACAGGTATGTGGGTTCATTGCTGCAGTGGCAAAAGCTAGTCCACTGAGTGTCACTATAACGCTTGTATTTTGTGTACAAAAGTAAAGTCAGTCTTTGTCTGAAGTCATGAGAGAGGTTGTAAGGTAGAATTGCAGTCAGTTAGTATGATGTGAAATAAAGAGAAGAATTGTACAAGCAGTGTTTGACTGTTTAATTTACAAGGCCTCTAATGCGACGGACAAGGCCTCCGCACATGTAATTGTGTGTAACGGTTTCTTCAATATACTATGTGCGGTACCTTGTGGTTCTCTCCGGGCCGTTAGGTAAACGGGAAAAACATCACACGGTGGCAGCGGAAAGAGACAGAAGTAAGGGAAAAATTGTCATCGAAACCTACTACCTTTCTGGTAATTCACATCGTCCTTTGTTCTACAACATTGCAATTGTCATCCAAAGCAATCAGATTTTTGAACTGTTCGTGTTTTCAAAATGGCGGCGTCGTGTTGACCAAGACTTTAAAAAAAAATGTAGTGCGGGATATTGTTGGTGTTTTATACCTTTGAAGCAGTGGGGTCATCGACCGGATTAACAAAGTTAAGTTCTTGTGGAGGTGTGTGTCAAGATTTTGGAGCTCTGGCATTGGAGAGATGATCGGACTTTTCCTACATAATATTGTGTAACCAGTTATTTTGTACTGTCTACGCATCCTTTTGTGTGTTTTTGGTAGGGGGAAAGTGGGCGTCCCATTCAGCGGGAAGCAGTCAGCAAGAAATAGTTGTTCATGATTGCGCTGAGAACAAGTACAGGCAAAGATAAGTGTATAATTGTAATGGCGGCTATCATAAGTCACACAGATCCTAACAGTGTTATTTCAAATTTTGTAAGGGTAGTTTATGGGAAATTTTATAATGTATAATTTAGATATCTTGCTTATTTTCAACGTTGCAATTGTTTAGATAGCAGAATTCATACTGAAAAACTTTTTGTATGTAGTACTAGTATTAGTAGGGGTCAGGGGATTTCTATTCTTTCAATCATATTGTGTCCAATTCTATTACAAGAAGCAAGGAAACTGACGGAGATCAGGTACCGAGTGAAGAAACTCCGCCTGGTATTCTTGAGGGTTTGCCCAAGACAATTGTACAAATATTGGATTGACAATAAAACTATCAAATAAACTAGAACTATAAGAGATGCAGAGAAAGAAAAGAACGTCAAATTGAATAGAAACGTTTAAGATGAAGATAAAGAAAAAACGTGCATTTTGAATATAAAGAAATGAACGTCAAATTGAATTGCGTAACACTTTGAACTAGCTGAAAAGTCTAAAGAGACAAATGAATGAAATTAATCCACAATATTCCAAATAAACAACTCTGCGTGGTCCGCGTATGTTCGAGATGATGAGGACATGGATTTATATCTTAGGGCCTTTGAATTGCTGCTGAGACAATTGGGTGCACATTCACAATGGCTAATCATTTGATGTCCCTCGTTTGTCAGGTAAGGCAAAGGAAATTTTTGCCAATCTCACCAAAAATGAGTCGCAAGACTATGAAATTCTTAGGCAGCCATATTGGCCAAGTACGAAATATATGCAGAATCTGAAACCGCTTGAAATTCCGTAACCGTGTCCACACCAAGCACACGGTCACCAGATCTGAATGGGTGAATGATTTGACAACAGTAACTTGACTATTTGAGTGGTGGGCCAAATTTGCGGACATTCCGCATGGATTTTCATGCTCAGAAAGAATTATCATTAAGTGCAACGCCATTACTAAACTGCCCATGGATTTAGCCTGTATCTCAATGATGCGTCAAAACGCCAAAGACTTGGCTCGTGAAAGCGGATCATATCATCATGAACGTGGCGGTAGGCAAAGAAGTCATAAAGCGGCGCGAGCGTGAGAAATGGTGAAAATCTGCATAGGCCATGGGCCCAACCAAAATGCGCCAAATTCAAAGCCAGTTGTGAAATGCGATAGTTGTTGGTCAGGCAGGACACATATCCAAAGTTTTTCCCAATGTGGTTAGCGTACCATGCGCATGCGCCAAATTTGCAACCTGTTTCATCACGTAGTGCAACTACTACTGACACAGTTCACAACGTACGCAGGCACCAAAGTTAGATCACGATGCTAAAAGTAAGACGTGTTTCCAGTGTGGCACACCGTCATAAAAGAGTCGAGTGCTCCCCAAAAGCCTGTGGCTCCGATGCGAGCCTTCTGGCTCAAAAAGCAAAGCTGTATATAAATGGCAAGAATATGGCAAACCCGGATGTTGCGCTTGCCGCGCATGAACAAGTGTCTCTAGACGAAACATTAAAGGCAAAAATGTAAAAATAATGCGCGGCATTCTGCATGCGAGAGCATCTGGGTGGTGCGTGGCAATTTAGGCCCTCTGCGTGTTATCTAAGAGGGCGTACTGTACTTATAAGGGTATTGGTGGTACTCGTAATATTTTCCCTTGCCAAACTAGACTCAAACTTAAAATCGCCCTAGTATCTGGTACAAGTGCAATGGCTGTTTGGAATACCCTGGACTAGATGTGGTTTTAGGGTCATGCTATAGATGACACATGTTTTGAGTGTTCATAACAGCTTACGTGTGATACTAGAGCCGCAAGCGCAGAAAGATAAAATCACACAAGTGAAAATGAGGTTGTTTGAATTGAGATCAATCTTGATCCAATTGTTGATATCCTTATTCCCCGCTGAAGTGTACTGCTAGTGTAATAACAACACAACCGAAGTTGAGGTTACACTTCCGGTACTTGACACCCAGGTCAGTGTCGACACTGCCATTTTAAGTGTTCCTCGTCAAAATGGTGGAAAACAACGATCTGATCCAAACATTAGCTGGTGTGAGAGAAGCGTATTGTGAGTTATGAATGATTTGACAACAGATTGTGTTCTTCTATGAGGGATGGAGTGCTATACGCTCATGGTCTATGAAGGATGCAAATGAGAGTTCCCTACTGAGCGTGCAACCGTCGAACAAATCGTTGTTCCCAAGACTAATCGATCTCAATATCATGAAGGTAGCTCATGACAAAGCAGGCCATTTAGGTGTAGAGAGAACTAAGGCCTCCGCAGTTACACAACATTTTCTATTGGCCAAATATTTTCCAAGATATTGTAGTATATTGTAAGATCATGCGAGAGATTCAAGGATGGATAAAGTAAACAACCCTGCGGAGTAGTCCCATTATTGTGCCCAGCCCTGTTATGAGTGCCCTTTAAGAGAATAGGGATCGATAGTGTTGGACCTCTTCCCCGTTTCCCTCCCCAAACGACTCTTACCTTAACCTGTTTCATGTATGTGACATGCAACTAGGTATCTCCGAGCTATCCCACTTTCTAAGATTAGGACTGAAAAATACTTTTTATCATGCCTCTTATCACCCAATGTTTTTTGCGAAACTCGGCCTACCAAAATGAAATGTACATATCTGGCACAAATTTCATTCTAAATCATGCGCGGCACGACGATTGCAAAGTAGATTATATAAAGCAATGGCAAAAGGAGGAATTTACTTTTGTTAGAGTTTGGCATAAGCAAATTGCTACTTCTGCGGGCCCCAGCAACAAATAGGCATGACTGACTTCCATGTCAGCGTTGAAACTATGCTCAGACGTCATTACGATGAACAAGATCGGCATGAATATATTCCCCTTCTTTTTTGTTTTCGTACAGGAGTTCCTTGTCAGCCCACAGTTCTCACCCTTTGATTATTGTACTGCCGACAAGTGCGAGGTCCGCTTGTTAGCGTGCTCAAACAAGATTGGATAGATACGGATGAAAGGCCAAAGGATGTCCGTCACATTTGTTTCAACTGCGTGACCGTATGCAAATCTTTTGTCTGTGGCAGATGCAAACAAAAACCCTGAGAAAAGTCATGAGGCCAAATGACAAACATTATGATCGAAATGCCAGTGCGGAGAATTTTCTGCCCGGGTGCTCAAGCTTGTATTTCTTCCTGATAATGCCGCTAAGTTAGACAGTAAGTGGCGTGGCCTCATATCAATTAGCGCCGTCTGGATAGGGTTAACTATGACATTGAAATAGCCAATAGAG
Source organism: Ophioderma brevispina (assembly GCA_023653785.1). NCBI lineage: Eukaryota > Metazoa > Echinodermata > Ophiuroidea > Amphilepidida > Ophiodermatidae > Ophioderma > Ophioderma brevispina. The sequence goes on from JAMKCH010048460.1 coordinate 15,695, forward strand.
TGCAAGAAGTTCGTGTAGTGCAATGTTCAACAACTTAACGATGTACGAAATAGAAATATAGTGACAGACTTACCCATGTGTGTACATTCCACCGGTGTAGTTCATTAAATAGGTCAAATCAATATATGTTGTGAAGATTTAACTGACATCATTGCAATATCTCTTGTGATGATGTAGTCCCTAATTGTGTGAAAACCCAAACCTGAGTGTCAAGTAGACACTTGCACTAATCAGGAATTAACTGAATCCCTCTAAAAATGAAAATGTAGGTGTGTTTAGCTGCGTATGATGGGTTATTTTCTTATGTACCTGGTCGTACACCGTTGGTTAACATCATATGATCTTTTCGATCACCAAGACCTGTAGACTACCAGTGTGCTTAAGAATGCCCCATTCACGTGATGCAGTTCAAAGAAGACTTGATCGTATTTTAGATTCTAGGGCAAATTGAACGTACCCACAAGTGAAGATGCATCGGCCTATTGTGGTGGTCCCAAACCTAATGGATCGGTTCGAGTTTGTTCAATATGACGAGAATTGAACAAGAAAGCAAATTTGAATCCATACAAAATGCCTAAATAGATGAAATTCTTGACAAGGTGGGGTTCTGCTAAGTATATTACCACTCTGATTTGACCACAGGGTTCACCAAATTCCACTTAACGAACGTTCTCGTGATTGCTGTAGTTTTTGTCACTGCTTATTCGTCAATTCAGGTACACACTGTATACGACCAGTTGGTTTGCAAAAACATAGGTAGCACATTTCATCACATTACAGATCATCAACGACCTTTATGGATATTGTTTGCGTGATTGTATGATTTTGCATGTGATGTATTATACTTTGTGTCTAAGTCAATCTTGGAAGGGATCATTAGCTCTATATAGCATTGTATTTCAGGTACTTTCGGAAGTCAGTACTACTGTAACCGGCAAAGTGCAAGTTGCCAACAGCAACGTGGAATACTTGGTCATGTGATGGGAAATGGCAATCTTACGGGCCGATGCATCAAAATATGAGGGCGTTGAATTTCTTCGTCCCATCACTAAGAAAATGTGAGGGCGTTCTAGGCCTACTGGGCTATTATAGGGAAATTCATTAGGACTACGCGGCCATTGCCAACCGCTCATGATCGACCAAGAAAAGTTTCCAACAATGTGGTATGGAATCCCAATGTGAGGATGCCGTTCCGATGCTCCAAGCGTTTTTGACCAACACACTATGCTTTCTGGCAACAACTGATTTTGATAGGCAATTTACTGTACAGACAGACGCCTCAAAATTTTGCATGGCGCTGTGCTGTGAGAGATCAAATTGACCAGTGAAGGAAACAGAACAATCCTATTGTTTCTTAGCAGGAAATTATCGGCAGCCGCAGAAGCGATCCAGTGTCCCGTAAAAGGAATGTTGGCAATTGTTTGGGCAGTTCCAGACATTATTAATCACTCTGACTTGATACTATATTTCAGGTCAATGGACAATCTCAGGCCCGAGTGGCTAGCTAGTACAGTGTACAAATAATCGTTTTGATGAGATGGGTTCTTATTACTCTCCAAGTTCACTTATGATGTAGAGTCCGTAAAGGCTTGCAATGGTAATGCCGATATGGGCTCAAGTAAAAGTATAATATTAGTGTTCAAATAAGTGGGCCTTGTAATTTACATTAGTCAGTGATGTGTTACATAAAAGATTGTAGTTATCCACAACTATAATAATGATATATTCCTGTATGCAAGTTTTAAGAAGAAGTTGTTGGGAACAATAAAATTCCATGCATCGGTGAGGACTTATGTCATAATGAAAAACTTTTTGGGTTTGGGTGTGACAAAATAGTTTTATATGTCTCAAGTCAGGACACTGGATATGGACTGTTTAAATGTTAATTTGCTGTCATGTCACAAACCCTAACGCCCTAAAGATGATTCTGGAATATTTTTTTATTTGAACGTTTCTGTTGACACATTTCTACCTGTAATTGGACAAGTTCATTCTTCAAATCTCGACATGATCTTCCGTATGACATTTACCAGCAGAATCTACGAGTGCACTCTGGTCCGTATATGGAAATCTGAGGAATGATCGTCATATTTCCGTATGGATGTAAGGGACTTGAATTTGACTCTGTTGTTATTATACATATGATGGACTGTCATTGCACTAAAATGACCAGATTCTGACATTTATTTTATTTTCATAAGGTTTATTGATATGTTTATATAGTCCTTACACGGCTATTTCAGTTATTTAGAAGACTGACACAGTCTTTCATCGGGGGAGGAATGTCATGTTGTCAGGTTTGTATATAATGTGCAAAATAGGTATTTTGGGGCCCTATAAATTATTGTTGAAAATTTGTTTAAATAAAAAATGTTATCTCTTTGATATTACAGTCTATGCATAGTAATATCCATACATATGGTGTTGTACTAACGGCCATGTGCTAGACATGTGAGTTGGTGTAATATGCATGCAGTGCAAAAGCTAGTCGCTGATTGGTCAATATAAAGCTTGTATTTTTGTGTACAGAATTTAAAGTCAGAGTTTTGTCTGAAGTCGAGGAAGAGGTTGTAAGGAGAAATTGCAGTCAATGTATCTATGTGAATAAAATAAAGAATTGTAAAAAGTGTTTGACTGTTTAATTTACAAGGACTCTAATGCGACGGACAAGGCTCCGCACATGTACTTGTGTGTATCGTTTTCTTCAATATACCTAAGTGCGGTACATTGTGGTTCTCTGGCCGTTAGGTAAAACGAAAAAAAAACAAACATCACAAACGGCAACTTAAAAGTTAGCCTAAAAACTCCCTGGATGTCTTTAGCCCTCTTATTAAGTCCCTATCTATTTTGGGGCATGTTATTTTTATGTGGGAAAATATTCTCTGTTTTTTCAATCATTTGCGAGCACATTGACAGCAAATTTCTATTTTTTGAAAATATGCCAGTGCCCCGCTTAAAAATTGGATTCCCGTTTTAGTTATTGTTTGCAAGATCAAAATCGGGTCCTATGCAATCGTGAACCTGTTGGGGGGGGGCGGGGGGGGGGTGTTACAATCAAGATATTGCTCAATGAAACATGATTGATGAACACGTCCTGGTGTTTATTTATTTGTTGTTTGCTGTTGTTGTTTTAAAACAAGTCCTAAAAAATTAACATTATAATAGTATTGTAACTTCTTATAGATCGGTACAGATCATGTTATACTCTAAAACGGGCCTCACCTGGGCTGAAGAAGATGGCTGGTACGAAATTGATCCTACTGGACCAAACGGTACTATTCTCCTTTGATGTATTTCTGCAACATGATTCACGTAAGTCGTATTCAGCAGAAATGCTTATTTTAGTTGATTACAAACAAATTATAAAAAGCAAAAAATAAAAAAAATAAAAAAAATAAAAAAGTGGGGGGGGGGGGAGTTAAGTAAGGCAGTAGACCTAGAGTGATTCAATTTGCATAACTTGAAATGATTACCTTTTAATCTGAATATATTATTTTAGGCAATGGGAAATATTTGCTATGGCCTTTTAGTTGAGGGGGAGTTCCCGTGCACCCCACAGTACTTAAACCAAACAACCTTTTTTGATGCCTTTTGGGGTCCTTTAACCACATTCAGATTTAACTGTAAAAAAATGGTTATTATATCGGCCCTAAAAATTGGATAAAAGCATACATTAAAGTCATTAAAGATATGCTTTTTAGCGTTGCCAATTCATTTGACAATTTCGTGTACACTATACATCAAATTTAAGGTCCAAAATTGAAAGACATGTTTGTAAAGAAAGTTCAATCAGCTGATTACATAGTGACGGGAGTTAAACGAATGGGAATTATTGTTTCAAGGAAAAAAATCGCGTTGGAAAAAATAGCGATACTGTTCAAGAGTCGTAAAATCCCCATGTACGATTCAAACTCATCAAATCCGATTAAGAAACGAATTATGAACAATGTGAACAATTTTAGTTTAAGGCTTAATATTCCCTGAATTCTTACTGATTAAAAGGATTGTAATACATTGGAAAAGTTAACTTTCTTATCCGTCACACCAAACTATAGCAAATTGGCGATTACGTTCATGACATCGGGAGATTGTTGAATGCTGAATTTACCTCTCCGAAAGTGTTGTTCATTATCCGTATGTGGGAAACAACAAGGGGCGTTTTTCGAAACAGCCGTCAAACCAACGTGCGTCATCGCACATCTTCTCAATTGGTCATAATGACGGTATGTTGAGGGATTGCCGAGATTCACCTCTTTGAACGTAAAATGTACATATAAATTTAATTAGTAAAACAATATTTATAAAATTAATACATATTTTTTTTTGTCAGTTATAAATTTAAGTATGAGAATATTACTAACAAAAGTATTAAAAAAAAGCAATGGTGGGGAAAATCAAATGTATACATTCTATACAGGAGGGTTCAATCATCCGTCACTATGTAATTACACCAAAAGTCTCTGTTTATGCAACATACGTCAAAATTGCCAAATTTCTAATTAAATTTAATTTTAAAAATGGTGTTTTTTGCTTTTTTTGAAGATTTTGTATTTATGTACCAGTTCCCGTATTTGTAAAAATGATGATATAAAAAATTCAACATCCGTACAATGTATACACCCGACGACATATTCAAAAAGTCTCATAAAAGGACCAGTTTTAGGGGGTTAGGTCCACTTTTACCAAAAAGGTCCACTTTTTCGAAGTCCCCCCCCCCCAAAATCCTGCGTACGGCCCGTACTTCCTATAATTAAAAATTAATCTTCCATTTTACAGGATTTAACAGTCGTAACAATGACATTGAAGACTTACAAATCAACGGACCTGGTCAGTTAGTAGATATTGAACCTATAGAACGCCACCAGTGCAAATGGAAGCTCTTAAGAAGAATCTCGAGTATGCCTCCAATATCTAGAGGTTGAGACCTTCAATTCACGTGGTATTCGATGAAAATATGGAGCCATTGAAGTGGTGGGTTTCTGTTGAGCTATCAGAATATGACAAATGGGCTGCGCCCGACTGGTATTACGGGTGTCTATGTGGAATCACTTCAAGTAAGTTGGGGGGTGGGGGGTGAGGGTGGGTGTGGGTGGGGTGTGTATTTGTGGGGATGTGTGTGTGTGGTTGTTGTGGTGTTGCACGCGTGTATTGTGTGTATACATGCTTGTGCATAACATCAGAAGGAACATTCCTTGAATGTTATGAACAAATCACTTCCGATGTTCAATACTAAGAAGGAAACTTTTTATGGGACCCAATATTTTTAACTAGGATACGATATAAAACATGAACTTATACCAAAGTCTAAAGTTTTTAACAGAGTAAAGTGGGGAGACCCCAGATCCAATCCTTGTGATACGGTTTAAAAGATGATGTAGTTAAGTGTAATGATCTTTGTGCTTTGCATTTCCTGGAGTGACGTTCTTATGGTGTTGTCTCTGGTTGTCAAAGTTGAATTTGGGTATTTTGGTTTGGAAGACGGGCTATTAGGAAAAATTGTTGAGTACAAACGAATAGTTTCTATATAGCTTCTGGTCTGAATGAAAGGTGTCAACTTTATCACACGCTTTTCAGTTGTGAATTTGGCTGGTGATGGTTAACCAGGTGATGACCAGGATCTCCCAAAACTGGAAAAATCTGGCCGTCGAAAAGGAAATAGGTGGTGTGAGGGTAAATCTAACAGTGTCACGGATATCTTTTGGGATGGGGTCATCTTTAAGGGCTTTTTAATAATCTCAAAGGATTTGTTGGATTGGCGTGTTGTTAAAGAGGGACACCACATCGTGTGATACAAATTCCTCCCTCTCGTCAATCATAAGCTGAGATGTAATCTGCCGTTCTTTTGGAGCTGTAACATGGGGTTGAGTAAGACCAACCAAAAGGCCCCGTATGTTAGCTAACTCTATGGACGTTTCATACATAATAGACAGGGTCCAAGGTGTGGGTACCCATTCTATGATTTGGGGCTACAGTAACATCTAGAGTGTTTTCAACATAGGAGGAAAATTTCTCATGACATTATGTTCCGCTTTCAACTCTGATGAGAAAAACGCCATCTACGGCCAAGTCCCAAAGGACTGACGGGGTAGGTTGGTCATTAGCCTGAAAGAATGCTACCGTAGTTGCACGAAACTGTCGCCTTAGGTATGTTTACCATGGTTTTGATATCAAGACAAGAACCTTTGTTATAATTATGGGACAATTGCCTGATGGAATCTATTCAAAGACACGCTTATTTTATGCTGATACCAATATTAAACGAGCAGGATGCAGACTTTGTTCGCACATACCGGGTCAAGTTCCATATTAAAGGTGTGACAACGAGAGATTTCACCTAACAAATCACTACATATGACCACAATATAGGGGTGCCCAAACAAAATTACAGGGGTAGGAATGCCATTTTACAGCAACAGTGAATTAAAACCGGTATCCACATCCGGCGCGACTCAAGTGCTAGTCCTTTCAAAAACTTAACGGTCGGAAGGGCGGCTCTACGGTATCGGACCGGGACTCGGATAAAGACTATATTGGTACGATTTTAAGCTAAATGACCGTTTATTGGAATCACATATTTGCCGCGGGAGAATCCACCAACCCCGCCGGATTTTGAAGTCAAAATTTATTCCGAAATTATAATGATATTAGGAGATTGATTGAACGAAGGGTTTAAGAGGTGATTTTGTAATTGCACGGGGACCGAGGGTCGTTGTACTACCCCCCTGTATTAATACAAATATGAGAACCCGGCCATAGCAACTACGAACATGCTGTAGAGCTCACGCTTTTTTTGGAATCCATATGGAAAATCTGGCCAAATCTTTGCGACGGTAAACTTTCTGAACAAACCACTTTAATTTGAACTGACAATGTTTTAGAGTTCAAGATCATTTGATAACCGAGAAATGAACTGGCGCAAGCAACGAAGAAAGTGATTATTACATGCTGATGTTTACGTATAATGAAGCTAACCCATTGAAGCGTCTCTGCAGATGTGCTGGAATCAGATGGCCATCGGTCTATAGCCATTAGTAATCATATCTATGGGCAGGCCAAGTAAAGGGAATTATCAAAGTGAGATCAATATCAAATGACCATCACACGAGATTCCATCTTGCATAGACAGAAATTGCTAAAAAATTGCAAGCTTAAATATTATTCAAACAAGACGGAACTAATTGGAAAGAGATGGTATCTTGTGTCTAAATATAATTTTACAGGGCTCCTATAAAGTCCCTTGAGATCATATAAACAATTACAAATATTTTCGCAAGAATTCACTTTGACGTGGTTTAAAACAATGGGGACGTCCAGTAGCAGGCCCCCATAATCCGTGCGCGCAAACTGGAAATTGGGCGTTGACTCCATTTCTTTGTTGATCGCAGTGAGAACAGCAGCTCAGAAAGACCTTCCAAGTACCTTTCGCTACAAATTGGTTTTCGTGCCACCCGGAACCTCTCAGAGCAATAACACGTAATCATAGTTCCGCACAACAAACCCGCCTTGTAGATTATCGAGAGCTGCGCTTAAGTCTAGTGGGCTCAATTTCCAATTTATAGTATATGAACGATCAAGAAAAGATTCCCGATTGCTATGCGCACGTTTGTGTAAACAGTATTTTCAATATTTCTTCATGAAACCAGCCAGAAAGCTAGTATCAACTGTAGGGCATTTCGAGCGTACGATTGAGCGAACAGGAATTGAGTGTAGACCCCCTAACGTCCGCCAGCGGCATGTTTAAAACAACGGCGCGTAATATGAGACTATTTTCATGATTTACGTCACCAGCCTGTATCAGCTGTTGGTTTACAACTTCCACTCGTACTTTCGTAATACTTTCGCCACATGATTCCCTACCTCTAAAGATAAATTTCTAGTAATTCAAAGTTTCAGTGATTATATTCCAGAGTTTACGATTTGTCAGCAGAATGGACGGTAACTTGGAGGCAGACTTAAGTTAAGAAGTTGAGACTGAATCTAGGCAAGGATTGTATGGTTTGTATCATCATGTCTAGGCATCGGGCTAAGAACGGTTGCTAGGAATATCGGACCTGCATTATTTTCTTTGGCCTTGAATAAGATAATGGTTCTGCAATTGAAATTCATAGCAGTGATTAACATGTGTTAAAGTAAAATTTATCTTTGGATCTTTTTTTTTTTTGTAGGAAATCAGTGGGCGAACGAAACGTATTACGGAAAGCTACGAAATCGGAAATTGTCAAAACAGAGCTGATACCAGGCTGGGACGTAAGTCAAGTAAGTAGTTCAGTTACGCGTCGTTGTTTTAATCATGCCGCTGCGGACGTTACACTCAATTCCTGTTTCGCTCAATCGTACGCTGCAAATGGCCCTACAGAGTTTTCTGGATGGTTCAAAAAATTATCATGATCAGAGGAAATATGAAATTAATGTTAAAAGTCTTTTTAAAAAGGGTGTGCGCTTAAGCAATCGAGAGCCATTTCTTGATCGTTCAGAAACTATCCGTTGAAATTGAGCCATTAGATTATTAGCGATCAAGGAAACGTTGTGCTGGCGGAGGAAAGTATGGTTAGGTGTATTGCTATATGAAGAGGTTCCCAGTGTCGTACGGTAAAAAAAAATGAATTTGTTGGGGAAAAAGGTCTTGGGAAGGTCTCTGAGCGTGTGGAGGACGTCTAAATTGGGATTCTAGGGCCACCCCCTCAGTTGAAGTGGTTTTTGTTAACTACCTAACAGCCTCGATAATGAAATTTCCGGAACAACTGATTGTATATGTTGTCAGTTAGTTGCATTGTTGCATGCGTGTGAATGGATGACGTAATTAGAGAGATAAACTTAAACGGTAATTTGGTCACCATGTCTTATTCTTGTTATTACGACTAGATTGCACGATAGTGACAACATGTTGTAATTCTGACATCAAACAAATGGTGAATGGCACTCAGATGGCGGTTACCCACAGACAAAGGCTAGGTCTACCTGTGATGTCCATTCACATAGGAGACATAGCAGCAGTTATTACTGGTCAAAGGTACGCTAAACGAGGGGCTTAGATGCAATGATAACATCACTTTAGCTGATGAAATATGTACAAATATAAAAAATATGTAAATAGTGCGCCCGCAGGACGGAGTGCCCATCTCTCGTCTTTGGCGTTTGGGCAAGGACTCATAAATAATGTTGCTTGGGGGGGGGACAGCAAAGTGTTATATAATATTATTTACTCCGCTGTACTAGAGTCCGGCTAAAGAATAGGGGCAACTCAATTTTAGTTGATCTTCACGACATTAGTTTCCCCCCCCCCCCCCCCCCCCCCCATCTTTATTCCTGTTTGTGTCTAGAGCCCGGACTATAATACTTTACACATGGCCATGATTACAGAGTTAGGTCCCTGTGATGTATGTCCTACTATTAGCCCTGGAGCTAGCACACATTTGTACACACACATCTCAAGTACAAAAGGTTGAGTGATTAAATTGTAGGACAGCCTCGCAGGAACCCCTGAAACGCGGATTATTAAGTGCCGCAAGTGGTTGCCTAAGAGAGTGGCAAGAACAAATGTACAGGGGTCAAATTTCTAAATTGATCAAATCAGTGAAAAGTATACAAGATTTGTACAGACTAAGGATTCAGAAAAGGTATAGTTTGTAAGAGTACAGTTTTGAGGGTCTCAAATGATTGCTTAGAAAAGTAGGGGGGGTAACAAGATCAAGCCCATTTGAATGCAATGGACGTTGTCTTCTGTGCCCCCTACATAAGAAACTAAGCATTTAAGACAGTTTTAAAAGCTATTCCTTATTTTAACCCTATAAACTCTTCCACCAAATAATGTGCTCCATTTTTTAGCCAAATCGGAGCAACTTTAACATTTGAACCCTGCTACAATTGAAGTTGACCCTTATTATTGATTTTGCTGTTTTTAGCCTAAACTCTGAAACTTCTGGCTGTACATATGACAAAATATACCTTTTCTGATTCCTTAGGTTAGACACATAACATGTGTGCGGTTGTTTTTCAAAATGATTGGATCATTCTAAACATTTGACCCCTTGTACAAACTTGTTTTGGCCCCCTCTTCTTAATGCACCACCATTTGCGTGCACGTAAGGATCACGTTTCAGGGGTCCCTGACAGTTGTCAACATATTTAATCACTCAAACCTTTGCTATTTGAGATGTGATTACAAAGGTGTGTTGCTAGCTCCTGGTTATATGGTGTTTCATCCCCAATTGTATACTGTTATTATACGCCCTCCATTTTTTGTGATTAAAAATATTAATTTGATTTTCAATTTTATATGAAAAAAGATTTCTCACGGGAAGTACTTTGTTTATGATAAAAAAAAGAGAGAAGGGGATTCCCAAAGTGCTATATTGAGCTCCACACCTGTTATTTACAACTGTAGATGCACAATAGGGGAGATGGTGTATTCCCCAAGATGTAAACTTAGAAACTGAGTCGTGTCAACTTGTTTATGCATTGAGATCAAACACATACTAGGTAATTCACCAAGTATAATTGCGTTGGTGTTGCAATGTAGATGATGTAAATTATGTTGAAATCTGATTTGACAGTGCTAGGATATGTTTATGCATGGTAATGTTGTATAATACTATTTTTAGGTATTAGGCAAGGGGAATCTAGCTGTGAGTAGTTATATACTTGTCATGGAAAGGACTGGGCCGGACAGTGTAATTCAGGAGCTATCCAGTATAGTTAAGCTAGTTGTAATCTACAATTATGGTAGATTTACATCATGCCAGGATTTATAATTACTTTGGAGACCGCGGAGCTGAAAGCTGAATTGTTTGCTATCGTCTTGTAAGCAAAAGTAGCGTCAGTTTGGAATCAAAACTGGACTCCACGTTTGTGGTTCCTATATGAGGAATTAGCGACAGACTGTGGCGGTAGAATACCTGGACTGTATGCAGCATATTAGTGTCCCGGGTCCCCCGACGGGAAAAACCCTCGTCGTCTTGACTGTGGACAAAATTACCTTCAAGAGCCAGAAGTTGCATGGAATATACCATTGATTTTATGTAAACTTATGCGCTGACATTTTGGAGTCGGACTGTGAGGACATATCATCGTTGAACTGCAAGCTTTCAACAAGGACACTCACTAGTGATCTCTAATAATCTTTATTATTGTGTTGTAATTTTATATATGTAATCTTGTTATGGACATTACCACTCTTGAAAACAGGACATGACAAAAATCATAAATTGGTGTTTATTATAAAAATCAGGTCACTTGTGACAAGGCCTCATTAATTTGTCGTTGAAAGGTATTTCGACCTTTGACATCCATGGGACGTCATAACAATAAAGCACGTATTAATTTATTCAGCCTGGCTACAAAGCTCACGGTTTATTCCGACATGCAGTTGTGGTAGCTGGGGCGCTCTCGCATGGGTGACAGTTTCGTTACTGGTGGTTATGATTGTACTATATAGTAGTCGGACATCACTTTGATGACAAGCATCAATCAAAGTGGCTACTAATGCAATTTTATTGCTTAAAATTTTAGACCAGGAGTTAGAGGAAGAATTCACCACCGGGTGCTACCTTGCACCCCTGGGGCAATTTGAGTACTGAGGTCACAGGTCGGATAATGGTACATTTCTAAAATACTCAATAAGAGCTTGGGAAGGGCACAAATTGTTCCTCCAGTCAAGAGGAATAAACGTCAATGGGACATGTATCTGCAGGATTCCTATCAAGGGTATAGTCAAAATAGGTCAGGAAAATAAAAAATTCCTTTTTTTTATTAGAATCACATATTTAAATGCTTTCAATCAAATAAGGATAGCCTAATTTTATTTTATCTGGAAAAGAAATTTAAAAAGTATAGTTTGCCATATCCACGGAAGTAATGCTATGACGTAAAAACGATTCAAGGCCACGTAGAAAATACGGTTGCTTAAATGGTCACAGTCTTCTTCTTATAGTGTCCAAAAACAGTAGGTTCTCAAGATGATCCAGCCAGACATGGGTACAACGTCTGGCTCTTTCACTGAAGTTCCGCAAGTGTCTTGTCTGTGCATTGTGGCTCCAGCAGTGGCAAAGGACCACCAGGATGTTCCATTCCATTGTCTGTGGTGCTGCATCCACCAAACCACCAAGGTAGTGTCTGATTGCTTTCAGGTAAGCCATCTTCTACAAGGGAAACATTAAATCGGTGATTCTGGTTCCTCATTTGTTGAGGCATCGCCCATTCAGCCAATTTTTTTTTTGGGGGGACCATAAAGTACAAGCTCCGGTGGGAGATGCATCACCGGGGTTCATACCAATAGATGCTACTTGGTTGGCGGCAAGTCTTTCTTTCCACAAGGCGACTCCTTAAACTCCCTAGAGACTGTTTGAAGAGGTGGGACTTTGCTTAAGAAACTCTCTCTGAATTTGGAGGTGGTTGGCAGCAGGTACCTGTCCAGACATAGAGTCTTCACATAGATGCTTGGCAGCTCACGCTCCTTGCATGCCTCGCAACGCTACGACGACGTGGTCTGGTGGAGGGCCGTCAATTCCTGCTAGGTGTAAATACGTTTTCCGTTGATGTTGGACGGAGGCAGCCGGTGATAAGGCGGCAGGAGGCAATTAACACTGAATCAAGCTCTTAAGCATGGTTTGATCTTTCCCATACGGGCAAGCATACTCTGCACATGATTACCACAGGGCAAGTGCCGTCGACCTTCGCCAGTCTGTGGGCGAGCACCCCACCTGTGCCCGTGAGATCGTTCAAGATGTTATTGCGTGAACATTACTTTACTCTTCGTTTTCGTCTACGTGGGTCTTATAAGAGAGAGTGCGGTCCAAGTAACTCCCTTGTAGACAGGGTTGATCACAGTGCTCCATGGGTTTTTCCATAAGGTAACTTTTAATCTGCGGTTGGTTCCCACGGTTGCGTAAATGGAAATCACACACCTGCGTCTTGGATGGATTTGCACGTAGTGGTTTTCACATCAAATAAGGAGTGAGTTCATCCAAATCGTTTGGAGCGTCTCTCTTCAAAAACTGTGAAGTATGCATCTTGTGTGCTAATTCCAAGTCGTCTGCATCAATAACACGACAGGTTCCTGCACTCCTAGGTTGGTCGTTGGTATAGATGTTGAAGAGGAGAGTTCGCAAGCACGCTCCCTTTGTGGTATCCATCTTGAGCGTACGCCATCGGCTCTTCTTTGCTCATAGCGAACAAAGAACATCCTTGTTGTCAGCATTCTTTGATAACTCAGTCAGTGGATGTCCTTTGTGATTTCCAGAATCTTATGGGTAGGCATCTGTGATTAACAGTGGCATAGGCGGCAGAGATAGCCGTGGACGAACACAACCCCGGTTACCATAACCCTCTCGAAACCATCTCACTGTGTTGCGTAAGGTTGAGTACTTGGCTTGCTGTGATTGGCCTGGCCGGAAACCTGCTTGTTCTGGTATGAGATGTTCGTCTATCACAGGTGCAATAGGTTACTACACCGTGGGCTACCACTTCCAGCAATCAAATTGCATAGTACCCAACTTTAACCCGACGCTGTGTTATTCAATAAGACACCTCACAACAATAGATGTTCGTGACACTTTTGTACACTGAATATAAAAAGGACAAGATGGCTCATCAGTAAGCGTCGACTCCTGTGGAGCTCATCCATGCGTATAGTCGTGCGTTCGAGCCCGGAGAGTCAGTATCTTTAATTTGCCCGGACAAGAAATTAACCGCTTGGTTTGCTGATACGGGAAAGAGGCTGATCCCGATCTGCTGCATCCCTTGAAATGATGCTAAATGGTTATGGTTAGTTGGGCCACAGTGATCAGCGACCATTTGTGAAAGCGCTTAGAGGCCAATAGCAAACATAAGGCGCTAGATAAATCTCTGCTTTATTATATTAATATCTGACTTAATTAAAGGTTACAATCATGACTTTTTAACTTTAAAACTGCTCTAATGAGTCAGTAACCTAACGCTCAAAACAAACCATGCAGTTTCTATTCCACACAATAATTTAAATCTGCCAGAGACCAACGTGCAATAAGAGGTTTAGAGGGTTTGGAAAGTGAAAACATGTACAAAACCTAAGGTAATACAGTTGTGTGAGCCGGCAGTTGGTTGGTTTATCACCTGAAGGAACAACTCTGCATTGTTAACTTACCACGCCTCACACTATGACATGCACGAAAAGTGTCTAAAAGCTTAAAGGGTAGCTTAATCGATATGGGGTTACGCAGGATAAGGCAGGGATCAAAAATGAAAAAGTGGTAAATTTTGTTGGTGAAAAATAAGCGAAATTCTTGGTATGGTCAAAAAGATTCCAAGTGAATGGAGTTTTTGTTTTTATTCTCTCCGACAAGCTATGGGTTATACTCTGAAAAAACGGTTAGGATAAATTAATTAAATCACAAAGGGCAAATGTTTATTTAAAAAATTTAAAAATTCATTTTTCAGTGAAATGGTACTAAACGTTGTAGGATAGTCCAAAAATTTTCTCTAACTTATTTTAATCGTTATACCATACAAAACAACTGAGACTAATTGCTTTAATAATAGCCTAAGTTATTTTGAGCTTACAGGTCATCGTATTTTTTGTCCCAGATGAAACAGAGTACCAAGTTTGGTCTGTCCACCAAAAAACGATACTGAAAAACGCCGACCTCGGAAGTTCACAGCTAGAGACTGTGGCCTTCGTTGAATTTTCTGACGACAGGGATACCTTGCTAGTATCCTTTGCCAACCAGCGTTAGTATCAGAGTTAAATACTGCTCCACCCACGTAAGGTGCGCTTGCACGAGATAATCACAGGAAATATGGCGAATTGGTTGGAAGTTATGTTGTATGTCGTTTTATTAGTCTTTTTAACCCTTAAAGTGACCAGGGGGGTTACTAGGGGACCCTAAAATTTTTTCGCGCTTGCCGCTTTACGCGTTGGGATTGTTATTTGCGCTGAATTTTTTTTGTAATTGTCTCTACTTTTAAATGCGCTTTCTTTTTGCATACGAAAAAAAATTACAATCGGCAGCCGTTAATGAGTTAATAGTGAGGGTCCCATGGACCCCCCCCGCGGCACTAACAGAAGTCAGCTTAGAATAGTGTTTATTTAAAATCAAAGAACCAAAGCAATTTTTTTGATGATATATGCTTACACAACATATAAGTAAACAGATTAATAGTACATTAAAAATAACTAACCCTTTATGTGATGAACCAAACACATTCATGGTGACGTTGCTAAACGTTACGGTACAAAGTCTATGGGAAAATAGCGTATTTTTCAACACCCGTTAAAATACAGGATTCCTAAAACTGCAAGTTTTTGTGTTTAATATATGTAATTTGGGTTTTCGAAGAGATATCAACATAAAAATAAGTTTTCAAAAAGGTGTGATTGTAAGCGCAAGGCTCATTTGAATTTTTCCGTCTTTTTGCCCATTTTTTTTCGCGTGTTTTGAAAACAATGTTTTCCCCCAAATGCAGTCCAAATAACAAATTCATTTTTATTGTGATTTGGGGTTGTCTTATGACCCTTCACATGTGGTTATTAATTCGTACAAAAACTGTGGTTTCATATGCACTGGGGCACTAACGGGAGTGAAAACCCTTTGGTCACTTAAGTGTAAAAGTTATTGCTTAACGGATATGGATTATTAAATCTAAGTACATGTAGCATAATATAATAGGTTGAATAGTTATGTATGATGTGAATGCATAAAATTATTTTTTTCTGGTATTCCAAAAAACAGATCCTTTCACATGCCATGAGATCAAAATACTCTACCCAGACTCACCCCAGCGGCAGTTCAGATTGATCCTTCGAGTCCAATGGATGACGACGTCGTACCTTTTGATGCCCTTTGTGATTTGTCTAACATGGGTAAGATTGTTGACATTGGTTGATGAAAGATTTTGGCCAAATGTGAAATACAATGTGTACATCAAAATGTACCACTGTTAGTGTAGCTTTGTGCGTCTTCTAGTTTTGAGATCCAATGTCCCCAATATAATTCACTACACATAAAACAAGAAATGGCTCGTTGAAAAATTGCAGCTCATTTTTTGTTTGCTCTGATATTTTAAGAAATTATGTACAATGATGTTGGCATTTTAGCACAAACTGATTGTGTCTGCCGATACACTTGTTCGTGTTATCATACAGGAATTGCTGTCAGGCCATCGGGCAGATCTCATAGCGTTTACAAAGGTGACACCCCTGAGAAGTACATAATTTTTCCTAACTAAATTCTCTAAAATTATAAAAATCAGTTCTACGTGTGTTCTCACATCTAGTATGTGTACATTTTCTTGAAAATGAATTAAATGTCATCTCCTTTTTTCCCCTGAATATCAGTGACCAACGGATGTACACCACGTTCCATTGGCTCCATCAAATAATGGCGATATTGATAAGTAAAGATAAGTAAATCTGCTCGGTATGCATAGAACAACGGACTTCAGATTCTCTGGAACTAAACTGCAGAGCCATTGTTATTGTCCATGACGTTGAAAAGCTTTTAGGTATTATCACTGCCGGATTCAGATTGAGCTACAGCCTCATTCACGAATAAAATAAAACTCGAGCTTCTACTGTAAGTTCAATACCTTTGACCGTATATTTCATCATTTATTCAAAAAGGAAACGACGATTATTAACCAAAATCATGATAGAAATTTTGCTTGGCAAGCTGTGACCTAACATCTTGGTGCAGAATCAAGACCCATAACTTAATCATGTTAATATAGGAACCGCTTTTTATATCAATTTAAAAGTTTGTTCGGCACCGATTTATCAAAAGGATAGTAGGTCACAGTTTGCAAGAAACTACTTTTCGCTCTTGAGTATTGTTCACCTTCATAAATGATGAAATATAGGTTCAAAGTTAATTGAACACATAGTAGAACCTCTAACTCTTATTTATTCGTGAAGAGGGCAGGTATTTGTGTACCACATCATGAAAAATAGCTTAAATCTTATCGGAGTGGTGTATAACACCTGACAAATCTTTCAGCTGCATGGACAATAACATGGCTCTGCAGTTCCAGGTGAAAAAAGGAATCTGAAGTGTTCTGCATACCGAGCCTTCTGCATACCGAGCCGATTTACTATATACGAATCTCCCCATTATTGCTGGGTTCAGTGAATCATGATGTGCATCCTTTGGTCGCTGATATTCAGGGCAAAAATTTAGATGGCATTTAAATTTCATTTTGTAGAATATGCGCACATACTAGACGTGATAACACACATAGAACTGATTTCTATAATTTAAGAAAAATTATTTCGGAAGAATTATGTACTTCCTAGGGGTGCGCCACCTTGGTCTTTATCCGAGCATCGTTTTCTCTTTTGGCCTCATGGTCTAATTCTTCATTTCTCGACAAAAGGGATATGCAAAGTGTAGTAAACCAACTCTGAGATTTAATGTGTAAAAATGCGATTTACATTTTGATACTTTTGAGTAATTCAAGTATCTCATTTTGTTGTTTCAAGGTAAAACGATAATGAATCACACTGTACAATATGAAGACAATGCACTACAGGCAACATATATAAATACATTGACAGAGATCAGAGCTGTTGTTAATCGATCAGCACATTGTCGTCAACATATAGAAGTAACGTGTGACGGGTCCTATACTGATGCTGGAACGAGACCTGCTAGGTTTTGGAAAAATCTTCAGAATGATTTTATGTACAATTGGGCAACACCAACAGGAACAACCGGCTGCCCGTGTGGTATTTTACAAGGTTTGTTTCACTTTTCTGTGGCCCCGTATTCCAGTTTAATGTGATTTTAAGCTACACAAATATTTATCTAGTTCGAAATTGACGAATCGTCTTAGGGACGAAATCAATACTCAACCGGCGGGCGTTATCCGGTTCTGCAGGCCGACTCAGAGATTTCCTGAGGAGGGCGCCCTCAATTTCCAAAAATAAGCGTGTTTTTTGCATGTACATAATGCTTGTCCATATACTAATCACTGTGTGAAATTGCTAAGCTTAAATCGAATTCCTTCATATAGAAAATCACAACTTTGTTATAAAATTCCGGATCCGGAATTTTTGTTATACACAGTATCCTATGGGACGTAATACTACACAAAAATGTTTACTGCATCAAAACGAAATATCCGATTAATCTCAAATTTCGGAATTGTGCATTTTAGGTTACTATCTTTAATTCTAGTTGACTATTTTTCATTATTACACAAAAAAATAATATTTCGAAATCTCTGAGTCAGACTTTAATCCGCTAAGTTCGCTGAATTAGTTAATCTGGTTAAATGATTCAGCAGACTAAGCGGGTTAAATGAACCGCGCGGAACCGGGCAGAACCGGAAAGCGCCCGCCAGTTGAGTAATGATTTCTTCCCTTACTAAATCCAATTCCAGAAAGAATCAAAGGAAAGCTGCTAAAATGTGTAAATTTGAATGTGACGGGTTCTAAATTTTGATTGTGTTTTCGCTGATTTATGGCTTTTTGATTTAAAAAATATGCCCCACGAAAATCACTAAACTTAGTGAAAAAGTAGTATAAAAACTTCTCCGGACAAATTCGGGCAAGTAGTGGTGGGATTACCCCTGAGTACTATCATGCATAAATTCCTCCGGGAAAGTGGTAACCTTCTTCCCATGCCTCGTAAGTACAAACGGGAGTGAACACCCCTTGGTCATATATTGTTCCAGATTAGTGTTTCTAAAATGTGCACTATTACAACGTCTTTTACAGAATGTATGCAGAATAAGACATTATGTAACTGTGATACAGACCAGGTTACAGAAGGAATTCTTAAAGATGGCGGATACCTGATGGACAAAGATACATTGCCTGTTATGGCGCTAGACATCAGTAGCAGCTCTTTATTTGGAGACAATTTCACGCTCGGGGTGCTAGAATGTTATGACGTAGCTGAGCAAACAGAAGGTATTCAACTTTATTCATCATGTGTTTATATCGTCATGTCTCAGGGGAGAGCGGCCAAGAAATTCAAATTTTCGACATTTTTATATGTTGTCAAGGAATATTTTCTTATTACATTTTTTAATAAATAACGGACGAGGACGAGGTCGTATGTGGGTCATGGGAACACTCATGACCGACCCACATCAAAGCGCCTAAATCGGTTTGTGGTTTGTGCCTGCATTGCCGTAATCTATTTTGATTAGTTTTGGTGAAATGCTATGTTGAAAGAGGCTGCCATCGTCTGATTTTTTTTTTTTTTTTTTTTTCTGTGAAATGTGATTAGAAATACAACTTTGTTAAAGCATACATGTAAAATACGTAATTTCTGTACATAAATGATTTTCCCCTGTTTCATCCATTATCAGCTTCCACAATGTGAAATATTATTGACATATAATCATGGATAATCCACGTTACTTCACTAAGCTCAAAGCTTCCATCTTTATTCAAAAGCTCAATAAACCTTTCCTCTTTATTGGTGATGTGTTTCGTTCTTTGAAATTTAAAGGACATCGCCGGATAAGGAATGAAGGGCGCCCTCTATAGTTTTCATGAAAACGGATGAATTTCAAACATTCCGCATTATGAAACACCATGCGCAAAGTTTACCTTTTGCTGGTTTTCAAAAAAAACCCACTTTACATAAATTCCCCAAAAGTCGCTTTATGTAAAATTAGAATACTGACTTCAATGGGTAATTGAAATTTCCAAATATGAACCCTTTCCCCTCAAGAACCACAATGCCGCTTTGCAAGGATGTGCACTATATTACCGTATTTAGCAACGTAATATAAGTGATATTCTAGTTCTGTGGGGAACTCATTTTTTAATTTTTGTTTTGGGGGCCTGAACACTAAATGGAATTGCCAAACACAACAACAACCTATAGATCGTATTCAATATGACGTCAGCCACCAGACATGTTGGTGGACAAGATGCATACATTCCAGGACTACAATACATTAAGCTGTCAATCGATCCATGTTTAGCGATTGCACAGGGATCATTGACAGGTGAATATATTGTAGTGCTGGAATGCGTCTATCCTGTCCACCAACATGGCTGGTTATGGAATACGGTCTATTCCTACATCATACTTCTTCATGATATAAATAGAGCTTTATCCATTAAGATATATTGTATTCCAGAGCCTGCTTGGTGTGAAGAGGGTTATATAATCCAAATCTTAGCAGTATAAGATATGTATTTGGGTATTGTTATAAATGGCTGCCTCATGTAGCCTCTTTGTGGCTTATGACGGACAAAAGGTCTATCTAGCCGTCATTTAAAAGCTCCATAACAAAGGACAGCTATGCAACATCTTCCCATTCTTGAGAGCATGCCCCTAAAGTTTCTAAAACTTTTCTCATTTTTTCTTGATACAAGTGTATTTTGGGGATAATTAAAACACCCTGTGTACATGATAAAGTACTTATAAAACACCAATTCAAAATTGATGGTGATATAACTATTATGATTATAGAAGGCCGCCTTCTCTCCTTATCCGGTGATGTCCTTCCCAATTTTAAGGTAGACGTTTCATATAGAAGTCCCAAGGGTGAGGTATTGCAATTGATTCCCGTCAAGCGCTATTGCACAGCGCATGACGGAATCAATTGTAATACCTCATTTGCATTCGTGGGACTTCTATATGTTTACCAATTTAATTTTAAAGCACATCACCGGCAGACGATAGTGGCCAAGCCTCATTCAACTCACCCAGATATTAGATGACAGCAATATAGCCTGCTAACTACGAAATAATATTGGTCTACCGGTCACAGGTGTTCCCTTGGTCCATATTAGTGTGGGTTTGGTATGTCAAGAAACAGTTCCCGTAGGATTTGGTGCTAAAATTGATCTTTTCCTTTGTGTGTTTCATTCAATAGGGACCCGACAGTCAGAAAATGATGGGGGTACACATTTTCCCGGACTGCTCCCCCTTCCTCAATGGGGGAAATGTTACTACAGGGAAAAAATTTAAAATCGCGTCAAATTGTGTTTTAATGTAACATTAACATGTCCGTCTTCTTATAAGGATCAGAAAAATTCTATATTTGCTGGTTCCGACCATTTTATTTAAAGCGCTATAGCCCCATAATGGTTCAAGGTCATCCTGGGGTAAAATTTACCCAATGCTCAGATTTTGTTTTGAAAACTGGTGAATAAGTTGTTTGTATTGTCTACACAGATCCAAAAAATGGTATTTATTTTACAGTGTTTGATATTACCGGTGTTGCCTAATTACATAGCAAATGTCGCAAGGGTCTATGTGGTCTAATGGGTGGTCACAGAACTTCCCTGGATGGTCGCAATGGTTGCTATCAAAAGATCAATTAAATGCAGTATTCTGTTTTCAGTATACACAAAGAATCATTTGCCACACTTTCAACAACATCGGAGATTTCCCCCAGGGTGGACCTGGAAACCCTTAATGGGGCTTACTACCGCTTTAACTAAAGGTTGGAACCTAGGCAAATTATACTTTTCTAATCCCTTATTACGATACTAACGCTTTGATTGTACATTAAAACACAATTGACTCGTATTTTTTAAATTTTTCCCTGTATTAACATTTTGGCCCCCTTGAATAAGGGGGCATCAGTAGGAAAATTTTGGCACCCCATCATTTTTCTGACAGTTTCGGTCCTCATTGAAAACCCAAACGCAACAAAAATCAATTTTAGCAATGAAATCCTCGGAATACACACCACCCAACACTATATAATCTCGTCCTCGATCCGATCGATTTCCTTATACAAATATTTAGAAATAAGCCTTACAGTGGAGTTGATTCCTCAGCCTTAACGGTATTGGGATAAAAATATTCCTTCACAATACATAAAAACAGAATTTTTCGTCAAGATTTCGCTTTTACATGTTGATCCAATAGCGACGTGTAAATTTGGGATTTTTATAATTATAATGAGCAGGTTAACACTATATATGTGGTATTGTATGCATGTAATAGGAAGTTCTTCTTTTGTCAATTCCATTTAGTTTTCAACCCCCCCCCAAAAAAAAAACACTTTTTTTTTTTTTTTTTTTTTTTTTTTTTTTTTTTTTTTTTTTTTTTTTTTTTTTTTTTTTTTTTTAACCCCCCCCCCCCCCAACCACAGTGCAACTCACATATATGTTGCTAATTAAATATAATGCACATCCTTGCAAAAAATATGTGGTATAAGGCAAAAGGTAAACTTTGAGCATGTTGCCTTTTAATGCGGAACGTTTCAAATTCATCCGTTCTAATGAAAACTATAGAGAGGGCGCCCTTCTTTCCTCACCCGACGGTGTCCATTAATATATTTTGATTTTGATCAAAATAACACAGGAAGTTCTGGACCAGATACCAGTGTTGGCTGGGAATTACGAAGCAATCGTAGATTCCAATACGATGTGGCTGGCAACTATATATTTGCATCACAAAGGAGATACCCTACAATGGCGTCGTGACACAGTGGCGGTACAGCTCAACCAGGGCCATTGCCTTTAAAGCAATTATATGGCGTCATCTTGGAAGTTGGCGGTTTGAAATTGTTGGCATAAATGAGATACCCAGTGCTGCGACCAATCAAATCGTTGTGCATAATGTCCCAATGCAGGATCGGATTCACGTCAAAGAAGGAGATTACATTGGGTTTGTGCTTATACTCTGTAGTGTCTGGTTTGGACCGCTGGCATTGGCACTGATTTGACATATTTCCGTTATATCGCTCATAGTCCTGTAAACGACTTTAAAAGAAGGACAAATATTGTACCTACATCCAGCAGGTTTTGAAGCGGGCTTACTACTAATACAGGCATATCTTGAAAGTGGTAAGTTCAAATTGGTCCCCAGAGGGGACGTTCATGTGACCGTCAAGTTGAGTATGGACGCATTTTTTTTGCTGAAAATGATACGATTAGGGGTGTGTAGAATCAGAATCCTCCGGTAGCCCCACCCTTGAGCATTTGAGAAATCCAAGATGGGTGTCGCCATAAATGATAATTATCTATGCACCCTTTCAACTATGGAGTTAACTAAATATCATCTAAGGATCCAATGAACAAGTGTATGGCACATGTAACATTGAGTCAATTCTTTAAATTCCAAATGGAAGCCCAAATCCAATAATTGACAAATATGCCTATACCAGCAAAATACAGAAGTGCTTAGGTTATAGGTTGTTAAACAATAGATAGTGCTTCTGATACTTTTAAATTGTAACATGCCCCGTCAATGGCAATAATGGCATCCAAAACGTGAACACTCAAAATACTTGACACAATTTAATAAGTATTACAGCCTTCAAAATCGAAATCATGTGTCAATTACAATATAAAATATTTAGTTCTGTTATCCTGTTCTTGTTAATAATTCCCACGCTAGCAGGTTTGTGTACGATTTTCGTTTCAATATCATTATAGTTTCCTGACTTAATCGTTTATTGCGTGTAATTTCCCTATAAATTTGTGATATATGTATTACATAGATATTTGTTGTTTGTCTAGTATTTGTCGTATTGTAATCTTGCGTTTTTTGTTTTCTGTTAACTCTATTACCCCTTGGTTGTAAGCAAACCAAATTGGTTTTTTTTTTTTCCTGTACAACTGCTCTCCTTAATTATCGTTCAAATAACTAGCAATTTGTAGTTCTTAGCCCCTTGTTTTTTTTTTTTTTTTAATCGCATTGTTGCCAACTCTATTTTAAACTTTCTTTGTTTTCACTTTTATCTCCCCTTTCCTCTCATTCGCCTTCCTAACTTTCTTCCTCTTTCAACCTACTCCCCAAACCAATCTCCGTTCAAGTTCCTCCCCCTCTCTCACACTCTCTCTCTTATCCTTTCTCTCATTCTCTCTCTCTCTTTCTCTCTCTCTCTCTTCCCTCTCTCTCTCCTCTCTCTCCCATATATAACCCCCTCGCTATCATTTTCCTTTGACTTATCATTTTCAGTAATGCCATGCCCTGCTACATGCCTTTACGAACTGCCATTTAACCACCGGCTTCCCGAACGAAGACTTTCGCGCATCACTACTTGAATTTTTTCACCAACACAAACTAAACATACTCAAACTTAAGTCCCTTTGCATCAACCCGTTTACTACAGACCCATATCATCTCAAAACATGCGGGACCACCCATCCTCACCACACCCACAAACAACTATGTTCTGACTCAACTATCACACTTGACGACCGTTTGAACACACTAATTAACAACAAGCAACGACGTCATTTTCCATATGGCCATTTTCAACTGCCACGTAGTATCACAAAATCATATGAAGAAATCACTAACTACCTTGATCACCCCAACAATCTTGCTCTGTCCTAGCTTTTTCGGGAACCATGGCTCACTGACACCACGTCACCACCTCACTTTAATGCATACGTACATTCCAGGAGCACGCAGGGCAGCGGAGGGGAGTTTGTCGTTCCATAAAAAATCAACCTCACCTCTATACAAAATCATCGACACAACACCAGGACCAGAATTTGACTCCACTTTTTCATTGAAATCACAATTAACACCAACAATAGACTTAACACATAACTGTCGCATAGTTATTTAAGGCTGCCTATGAACACACAATCACAAAATTTCAACAATAGCTTCGAGCAGCTTCTCACGGAACTAAATAAACTAATCGTGAGTCTTATGTCGGTGACGTAATGTCAACCTTCTCAATTATTCCACTCATCCAACATTAATGACTTTTATTAACACATCACTTGCAAACGCTTATATACCTAAATTAACAGACCTACAAGAATTACGCACAACTCAGCCACGCTCATTGATAACATTATTACCAATTTACTGACACAGAATCCACACCCGGGATATTGTCACCGATAATACAGATTCACTTCCCAATATTCCTCATTACATCTCTAAGCAGAAGCATTGCCACAAAAAACAAGCATTAAACGGATCAAAGAGGATCACAACATGCGCCCACATTTAACCGTAGACTAAACACTGAATCATGGGAACCTATACTCACAGAAAATGACCCTAACATAGGGTACAGCAACTTTCAGTTACAACTTATACGAAAAACATTACAACGAATATTCCCCTTGACAAAAGAAGACCCTAAAAAAATAGTAACATAAGCAGCCCTGGATGCAACAGCAATTTCCAAGTTAATCAAACACAAGCACTTGGCCTCTAACAAAACATACCTAAGAAAAACACACCAGCAACAAACAACCATAGAAAGCAATACAAAAAACAAATTAATCACATTATCGGATTGCCAAGAAAAATCACAACACAGAAACAAATTCAGAAACTCAAAAATGATCTAACAAAAACATGGACATACCTCAACAACATTTTAGGTAGGAGGTATCATCTAAACAATCCTGACCTTTTCACTCAATAATAAGAAGATAACTGACCCGCTTGAAATAGCTAACGCATTCAAGGACCACTTCACTAACCTGGGCGCAGAAACGGTAGATATACAAAATTCCACCTCCAATAACCCAGTTAACCAACACCTTCCAAAAAACACATTCACCTCAATGTTCCCGAATCCAGTTATGTGATGAAATGACAAACTTCGCCACCTGTTAAAACCTGGTAAAGTGCGGTTTTGGTTACCGACAAGATAGAGCCTGGGATTGCTAACAAATTATATGATTAAACATAATTTTGACCTATGCTGCACATATTTAACACAATCACTTCTCAACCCGGAACATTCCAAGATCAACTCAACAGCCAAAGTAATTCCTTATTTACAAAAAACAAAGAGCACCAACATTGACAATTACCACAGGCCCATTTCTGGTCTTCCATCTTTTTCAAACTACTTTGAAAAAAGTCAGTGTACACAAGTCTGTCTACATTCTTCAAACAAGCACAACATTCTTGTCGATGAAAAAATACGGTTTTAGGCCCAGACGCTCAACTTACATGTCACTCCTTGAACTAACATCCAACCTCAAACTTGCACTAAAAAAATAAAATCCCCACAAGGGTATTCCTGGATCTCTCCAAGGCTTTCGACACCATTGACCACCAAACATCGTCTTCAAGCTTTTCATTACGGTGCTCGGGAGTAGCCTTGGAGTGGCTTCAGGAGTTACCTACTAACCGCTCACAATCAGACTATGTACACTCCACCGCATCATCAATCAAAATATCACAGTTGGGTCCCCCAAGGCTCAATCCTTGGACCCCCCTACTTTTCATCATTTCCATGAATGAATCACCAACATCTCTCACACACTGTATTAAACTAATCTTATTTGCAGATGACACAAACATTTTTCTTTCAAACCTAACATTTAGTGCACTTTTAACAACATTGAACCATGAAACTCGCAAAAAAAAAATCCACTGACTTGGTTTGGGGCTAAACAAACTTTCTCTCAATGTTTGAAAAACTAATACTGCGTTTAATCTTCACAACAACACTAATCCCGATCAAACATTAACAATAGATTAACCAAGTCAACTCCAAATACACTCAACCAACTTTCTTGGTCATCACAATCGACGACAAACTAACATGGAACGAAAACATTTATCAACTCTGTCACTACAAAAGCGTCTCACGCAATTGGTACAATTACAGAGTTAAACACCACCTTCCAGACTACACCTTAAAATCACTTTATCAACACATGTTCTCCCAGACCTTAGAACGTACATCATTTGGGCCTCCAACTCTCATTCACGACTCACCAAAATAAACATCACGCAGAAATGGGACATCGCACTACAAAAGTCACCCCAGAACTCACACCTTACCATATTTCACTCACTGGAAAACCTTAACTAAATTAGAGCACCTCAACCAACTTCAAACAGCGCTTAGGTTTGACTATCATAACAATCGTTTACCTCCGAACTTCCGCAATTACTTTACCACAAACCGAACAAAATCAACAGCTATAACACCAGACAAGCCGGCCGAAAACTTCATCTTCCCCCTCCCAAAATCTTCCTCTGAAAAGCCATTTATTCAGTATCACGGCGCTAAACTTTGGACTGCCTATTCCAGAGTCTCATCACAAAACAAGCACAAACAAAAATCTTAAAGACTCAACTGAAAAAAACATTTCATCAAACCCAGTACAATTCTTTTTAATTTTCTCACCCAAGTCCTTATTCTCTCCTCACCTTTTCTTCATCCTATTATATCTCGATTCCTTACTTTTCTTCACATCTACCTATTCTATCTCTGCTGCTCCATTATGAAGGATTATACATACCTCAGCAAGACATGGTTTGAAAAGTCAGACCTTCTTGACCAATCTCCCGTTTCCCGTTTCCTGTACGTGTTTGTTAGATTAGATATATATTTTGGTGTTGTTTTGTTGTTTGTCTATGTTTTTTTTAATGTATATTTACCAGGTAAATTCTATATTATCCCTTACTTGTTACTCATTATTGTAATTAATGAGAATATGTACTTTTATGTTTTCCAGGGCCAGCAAAACCATAAAGCCCTATCGGGTTGTCCAGTACTGGTCCTAGCATTTCATATCCACCACCTGTTCATCTTAGTACAGTTTACAAGTGATACGTTATGCCTTATATATAATTATTCTGTTTTTATACATTCTTTCACGTACGATATGTTATGCTGAATAAAAACTGAACAAAACGAATAAAATGATATTAAATAGGATATTGATTAGTTGGGCAAAGCAGGCTCAACCATTTATTTATTTGTCTTTCAAGGACAGTCTAATACGTAAAGGGTACACTCAGCATGATATAGTAAATACCTTGACCATGTACCTCTTGTTCACAAGTAACACAAAATGTTTGGGGGAATTTTAGGTATATAATTTTCTACAGTAACTGACCATATGTGCAACTACATGCATGATGATTGGCCTACTTTGTATAGTTTTTTGGTGGGACCGTCGAAGATGGTATTAAATTTGGAGAGTGGATAAAAGCAAACAACAGTCAAGTTAACCCTAACATTGTGCAGCAAGCAAATGATTGGCAGAATTTCACAGTCATGCACAGAGTGGGTGGTGTCTCATGTAGAGTTTTGACATTTTGAGAATTTTAAGCAATTGTAATTGCCTACTAGCCAGTGGCGTATCGGGCCTGCCCGCTCTGAGGGGGCAAAAATTCCCCGCTTGGAATTTTCCCTCTCAGGGGGGTCAAGCCAATTTTTGCAATTTTTTCCCCGGCACAAAGGTCGTCAGGGGGGAAACCTGCCCCCCCCCCCGCCTGTTACGCCAGCTGTGTGCTACTAGTAAATTAATTTACATTTCCTAAGCAGCCACAAACAAAACTTTTGATTGGATGAGAGCGCACCCATCACAGTGGATACGTTCTCAGTTCATGGAATGTAATGGATGATTGAGCCATGGGCTTCAGAAGACCATTATGTGTACAATGAAACAGATAAGGGACAAGCGTGATTGTAAAACCCTGTTTCCTGCAAAGTTGAGTTTGTAATCTCGGTGCAATGGGACTGTGGTTAAAATATGTAGGATCTATTTGGTTGATAAATTACCCCACATGTTCCATATTGCTGAACAATCATAACAAAGAATGTAGGCTATGGAAATCCTGTGACCAACTGAGTTGACTGGAAATACTGATCACGACTCTTTTACCCAGAGTTTTTCGGAAATAGAGATAGGCCTGTTAATGGGTTGCGTCTGGCCAGATGAAGAGAAGCCTAGCTGTACATTATAGAGTTGTTGGGCGCATCCCCGGGGCGCACTGGGGGGGGGGGGGAGGGTGGGGGGAGATTGGGGTATTAGAATGTGCCAATTCCAAATCTCATCAATAATGAAAACCAAATAACTCAAGGGCCTGGGGTTGTTTGTGAAGGCATGCGGAAGGGGATTTCAATGTAATGGGTACATGTCTTTGAAAACTGTTTTGATGTTGCCACATAATTTGTGTTATGCTCAGGTGCTTGGAGAATGTTGTTGATGAAGGATTCTGGTAAAAAGGATGCCATTCCCCATATGGGGGAATGCACATTCCTCGCACTACTGATTTTGATGTTTTTCATCATCATGATAATATTGCTTAGTGTATCGCCAGCTTTCACCACACTTTGGTACGGTATTCACAATGCTTTTCGTCTGACGACTGTATTCATTTGATACGGGTCCCATCCGCGTCTATAACACGTTTTTCGAGAAAAAAAATGAAAATAATAAAATCAGTTAGTATTTTGAATACCATTAGTGCCTAAAAATATTAATTATAGGAAGATTGAAGAGGGCTGGAAGTAGTAAACAAATATATACAACTCGTTGTGGGGGTTCGAACCTGGATCGCAGGGTCGTGGGTCGAGCTCTCATCCAACTGCACCATGCGGGATTGTTGGTAGTGTTGAAAAATAATAGTTAAAACTTTACCTAATTAAAAAAAACGCCAAACCAATTCTAAATTTACACTTTGCGTAGCGAATAATGATTCGATTGTAAAATCTCAACAAATACTCCAAATCGGTCAAATTTTTTTTTGGTATTCATTTGAGACAAAAGATGTTTGGTTGACGTTTTCTCGTCATCCGATGCATTCGAGGACGGCTTTTACTCAGTTATCTAACATTGAGGCTATACATCATTGTTACTCCCCCCCCCCATGTTCATTCCTCCCCCACCCCCATGCTGCATAGTGACGTCACGGGGTCATTTAAATAAAACTCATACAATATACTTTTTGGCTCAGATGTAGGCTGTTTCGTATGTTTTTCAGCGTTGCCAACCCTGTGAAAACCATTCTTAGGGCGTTTGACAATATCAAATAGCTTAGTTAGATTCAACAATCTGTCACCGATGGAGGGAAAAGTTTTGGACAGCGTCGATTAGTTGGAAGAGGAGGCAGAATATGTGGCATGATTCACCGGTTTCATGAATAAACTAAGATAATCTGGTTCTTTTTTATTTTTGGGGGATCCAACAATAGAGTGCAAAGACCTTTTGTGTTCCTTTTCTATCCAAAGCACGGGCAGTCAAAAGTCAGTAACATTCAACTCACCTGTTTATTGAATCCATGGAAGAAAATAAACGATAGTCAGAATTGATGGAGTTATAATGTAGTATTAACAAAGAGGTTCTATATAGATAGAGAGGCAAAACGGTAAGTAATCTTGTGTAAATACCACCGTTCGCATGTTTTGCCGACCAAAAGAAAACATAGAGTAACAACAATAGAAATAAAAGCAATGGCTGCCTCCGTTTCTTCCACATAATGGGGGGGTGCCGCTTTGCATATACATAATCGGTAGTGAATACAAAATTTCAATTGTAGTTGTTAGAGGTGGCCAGGTGTAATAATATGTACCTGGCTCATTGTGCTCAGATACTCTTTTTTCTCATAATGCAATGCGCGCCTTGGTGAAAAGATGTATTCATTGAGGCTGGTATTAAATCAAGACGACTGATGTGGTCATTTCATTTCATTGAGTGTGGCCATGCGGGTAGGACCAAATGTAACCACCCAATAGCACCCAACATCCATCAAATGATATTTTGGCGAGATTGGTTTGTATCAAATTGACATTATGTGTGTGTGTATACAAGAACCCAAAACTAATAATTATGCCGTGCAATATTCAAAATTCAGCGCCCAGTCGGACGACGGTTTTGAATGGGTTTCCCCCCTTGGCTATCTATAATGTGTTTACGTGACTTGAAATGATTTCACTAAGCTCAAATTGTTTTCTCTTCTATATCGTTACTACATGTTTCAATAGATTTCGCGTGGAATTTTACTTTTCATCCACTGCACATCCCCTCATTCAATGCCAATACCTTACGGAAAAGTACTAGAGGTGACACGATGGGTGAATCTACTATAGTTATGAGTGCCAACCCTAGTACCAAGATCGATGATTTACTATCAGTGAGTGTACCCTTTACCATATTAATAGAGGTGAAAGACCAAATAAATAAAACGTGAGGCT
Organism: Ophioderma brevispina; assembly: GCA_023653785.1. Taxonomy (NCBI): domain Eukaryota; kingdom Metazoa; phylum Echinodermata; class Ophiuroidea; order Amphilepidida; family Ophiodermatidae; genus Ophioderma; species Ophioderma brevispina. Next base: position 46,511 of record JAMKCH010048460.1, read on the forward strand.
TGCACAATAATCAGTAGCTAATGATTAAAAACTAAAAGAAAAAAGAGCTAGACCCTTAAGTATATTCATCGAAAAACGATCTTTTATGCTGGGGATGGGCGGGGGTGATAGGACCAAAGATGATGATGTACCATTATCGCTCGTTTTAAAGTCGAGAGCTGCTCTGTAACAGTAAGTTTATTTGCATACAATCTATACAATGTTCACATCAATGTGACCATGTTCTTTTCACACAGCAGCTATCTAATAGTTCTTATTTCGCGAGTTATCATGGTATTGAGATAAGCGGATACAGGCAAGTATCTGGTATTGTCCATTGACGCCATGACTAAATTATCACCTGTGATTTCGGCAATGTGAATTGAAACGTACAGAGAAATATCTCCTTGTGCTTGTTTTGTGGGAGCTCCATAGATCTTACTAAGCTCCATTCATTTACGTTTCGAAGAGGAAACGCCTGTCGTGACCAGTGGAACGATCTGGTTACGTGTTTGGAAGATCGCTCTTGGAGAATCTAAGTATAAGGTAAAAATCAAATTGCATGTGAATCCCGATGGAGTGAGCCCTCTTGTGAGGAAATCATAACGGCCGAAAACTAGTGTAGCCTAGAGTCACGACAGGCCCAGTGACAAACATAAATGACTAAGAAAATAAACTAAATAAATTTTCTCTGATGAACAGTGCATCATGTTATAATATGTTAATTAATAAATTTAAAAAATTGATTCACATTTATAAACGCGTATGACTCCGTACCGAAGGTCGCTCAATGCGCTGGTTGGCCTAATTATTATTACGTGCATCAGGAAAATCGTCACAATTATGTTCACCGTATCTCCACTCACAATTTTTTGATTCATCTCAAATTCTCCATTTCCTCCTGGCGTAAATAAGGGCTCTTCCTTAGTATGTTCAACATGTTTTAAACATTTGCAGGTATTAGGTAAATCATTTCTCAGTGGTTTTCTCTTGGTAGAAGAGGTGGATATGATTGCGTGACCATGGACAAAAATGGCATCCTAAACAAGTATTTCCACTGACTAAAACATACCCTAAACAGTTATTTGGGTTCTCATTGATACCCTAAAAGTTTTTTTGCACCTTAAGAAAAGTAAGCAATGCATTGTGTCGTTAATATAACCTTTATTTTCTTTTTGGCTTTACTTCGAGTAGTACATAACCTGTTAACGCGACTTAATCAAGGTAATAAAAGTAACCTCCGTGGTTCATAAAACAAAATTCACATGACAACTTGTAAGAAGATTGACTTGCACTAAGATGTACATTCAAACAATGATTTTAATATGAAAATATGATCGAATAATCACAAATACACCAAAAATATTAACAGGCCAAATTATTATGTTTCTTACCTATTTACACATACACCATGCACATAATCATTAAGCTAAAGTTCAACGTCACGGTTGGGTGCGCACCAGTCTCTTGTAGAAATCAGGTCTACAATAAATCTTGGCGACACAATTCTTGCTGGTACAGGTCAACTAGTTTCGCAAAATTGCACAAGTCCTTTGGTCTAGACCGGCCGATTAATTTGTGAAGTTGTAGACTTGGAGAAAAACTGTTAGTATAACTGCAAACTCGGGTATGTCCATAACAGGTACTCAGTGGTTAAAGGTGACGTCACTGGTAAAAAGCAATGTCCTGCTGGAATTTTAATGTTAACCTTTGCTTTTTCCAAAGGCCCCAAATTTGTGCAGCTCTGACGATTCTGAAACTTTTCAGAATTGTATAAAATAACAAACCTTGATAAAATCCAAATGTTATGAAAGTTCTCCACCTTCAGTTTGAGAGGTCTACACTCGGATGAAAATCTCTTGTCAACTGGCAAACGGAGAAAATAACTTGCAACAGAAGTGTCCACAGCAAATTTCCCATGATGCAACACAAAACAAGCGAAAGAACAATTTCACAATCTTTTCAGTTCGCTGAAAAATGTTTAAAGAAGTCCACAATCTTTCACATCCTGTGCTCGAAGCAATTACACAAAGTCTATTGTCCATCAACAAGTGTGCAATCTCGCTTCCTATAGGTAAACAAAGAACCTTCTGTCCAGTATTAGATAAGACAACTGTGCTCCATTTGTCCTCTGACTGCGAACCTATTCTGACATGTTTGTATCAGGAAGTGATCACACACTAGTCTGATTAGAACTAAGGGTCCAATCAGACAAGTCATGCTGATTGCACAACACATTGCAAGTTCAATATTTCTTAGTTCTCTCAATCATATTAAATGATAAGGTTTTAACATGAATTATTTATATAATGCAGAAAAATAATTAATATTCAGGAGGCTGTCAAAAACCCTAAACGACCCTTTTTCCATATTTTGCTGTTACTGAAACGCGGGTGATTTTACTGATATGAGATATAGTACAAACCTTGCAGAGGAGCTATTAGTCCCATAACGGCATTTTTTTGACCTTTCCAAAAACACGGCGTGGACCCCTGATTTGTTTTAAGGTGGAAATGGCCCCTAGATCTGACAAGTCACCTTGGTGATGATCGATTATATTATATTCTCAGCGACGTGTAGGGAAATGGTTATTATTTGTTCTGTAGATGTAGAATTGATACTATATGATGACCTGTTTAGTTATGTGTATTTTTTGTTGCTGTGATGCATGAATGGGAAAAAAGACCACATGGCCGGCCATTGGCTCATTTTTGGGTTTGTGTTGGGTATTGGTTTTGACCTTCGTATTTTAGGGGTTGCCGAGAAATAAACCGTGTCTGTTTTGCGAAGTATGGACATTTAGAAAACCATAGCCCTTTTTGCATTTTTTGAAGGGACACAAAAACGAGATAGATACATCTCGATTTTGTTCAAAATAAAAGGTATTGGAATTCATTGTAAAAAAATCCACAAGAATCCTTTTAAAACGTTTAGGAGCAGCGGTCCAAAGAAGCGAAAATGATTGATAAAGTTTATTCCTGAAATGATAGCAGTAATGACTATAACTATTGTTTGGGACAATTGAACGGCCAAGAAGAAAAACGTGCAGCGTTATGCTAGTATTACATGTGTATAAACCTTCCATGAAACATCGCAAGATTTCTTGAAAACTTTGACTATCTGGAATCTGAAAGGGAATCTTTCCACCTTGATAGGTACTTTGAACCGTGATGCTTTGAATGGCTAGTGTCAATATTATGGTTACAACAACTGCATATACAACTGCATACACAGTTAAATGTGCGTGTTTTTATTCCTGCGTAGCTACGGTTGCATGCATTGTTATTTCTTTCAGCAAGCATCTTATTCAAACTATAACGGACTGCATGTTTAATGTATGACAAGAGTCATGTCATGAGCTTTATATCATCTAGTGTGTTTTACTACTAATTGATTGAACTTGTATTAATATGGTGATAATGTTGTTTGCAACGGTGATACAAATAGCATTGGTCGTTCACAGCACTGTATGTCAGAACACCGAGGAAAGGTCAATAACAGAAAGAGACGACGTCAATTTGAATAGGCCACTCATGAGCAATGACATTTCCAGGGAGGATCATGTAGGAAAGATTCTCTTCCCTCTGCCTACGTTGTCGCGAAGTAGCCACTACCAACAAATAGCGGCAATTTCATCTGGGTTAGTTGAAAAGGGACATGAAGTACATCTATTGAGCAATAACTTGCCTCGCGACCATTCAATGTTGTCACTCTTTAGCGCCAGTAAAACAATAACGTACAACACACCAGTTACCGAAGAATTTGTATCACGGATAATGAGCCAAGTGGCCACTCAATCTATTAAATCTGGACTTGGAATCGGTGGGCATCAGTTGATCACTCAAGCTTTGAAAACCTCAAGTTTGGATTGCAGGGGCTTGTTCTCTGACGCGAACACAATTGCACGTTTGCAGGGAGAAGGATATAAGCTTATAGTTTCTGACTTGTTTACTCCATGTGAAGCGTTATTGGCTCGACATCTGAATGTATCATTTGTAGCGTTCACCACGAGTCGCGAATATCCATGCTTCGGAGGCAGAGTATATGGCTTTCCCTCCGAATTGTCTTATCGACCTGAAACTTTCTTTGGTTTTACGGACAAAATGTCTTTCTGGCAGCGAGTACAGAATGTCATTTACCATTTGGTAGTTGGTTACATTGCTCCACCTTTGCTATTAGAGGATTTTGTTCAAATCCAGAAAGATTTCAACATCGATACTGACATTTATATTTTAGACATAATGGGGAAGGCGATGTTGTGGTTAAATTACGTAGATTGGTCTTTGGAGTTCCCACATCCAACCATGCCGAATTATATTTCGATAGGAGGTTTGGCATTAAAAGAAGCTCAAAATCTGACTAAGGTAGGCATAACGTGCACATTTACGATCACGCCCACATCACTCCCGGCACCTAGATCATCGATCGCCAATACCTATCCTAACAAGGTGCATCTGGTATCCCTTATACAGGAAACGAGGTCATGCAACAAATGTTTGTTTGTTTCTTTCTTTATATTATTATTATTATTATTTTGTTTTTCCGTGTTTTTTTTCTCCATTTTTGTGATTGTAGACCTCTGGTCATTTTTCTCCGTGCTCTGTTATGTATTACAGTGCACTTTGTCTCTTGTGCTCTACAATTTCTTTGTAGTGCACTATTATGTGTTTTGTTTGTTTGATGTTTGTTTTGTGATCTTCAATTGTCGCTCTGTTTCCAAGACTCTGTTTTGTTCTCTGCAATTAATTGCAGTACAATACTGTGTATTGTTGCTGTTGTTTTGTGCTCTTCAATTCATTCAAATGCACTTTGTTGTCCGTCTTGTCCTTCCCTTTTACCCTGGCATCTTGTTTCCTGTTTCTCTTGCCCCCCCCCCCAAGGTTAGCACACCTTGATAAATCTTTCAATGGGGATGCAAACTCTTGAAAGAGTGGGTCCAGACCGACCCGCTCGTAAGACTGCTTTGATATGTTGTCTTCTTATGCTAAAATATAGGTTAACTTGCAGATGGTGATGTTTAAGTAAAAGGCGGCTAATTCTGACATTAAGACTTCTGTAGCGCATAGGAGTATAACATCAACGTTGGTTTCCCCAAGATTATAGCCTCGCAGACTAAGCCGTTTGGCGACATTTTGTACTGTGCATTCATTGCAATCACAAAACCGACTTTGGAGTGTTTTTAATTATTTTGTTTCTGTCCGTATTAGCTTGTTCTTGTTGTTGTTTAAAACTTATATAATTAATTTCTAAAATTTTAGGAACTTGAAGACTTTGTTCAAGGATCAGGAAGTAGTGGCGTTGTTATCTTTTCTTTGGGGTCTATGATTGACTACTTGGATGATGACAACATGACATCAATGATAGCAAGGGTCTTTAGCAGATTACCACAACGAATCATATGGCGTCATAATGGTACCGAGCCTTCCAATTTAGGAAATAACACCAAGATTTTAAAATGGATTCCTCAAAACGATTTGCTAGGTAAAATAATACTTTACAGATTGGACAAATGCATGCCTTTCTAAAGCAGTTCTGTAAATATAGAAAACGTTCATCTATTGGAAGGCGTTGATTAGAAAATGTAAGAAATGATAACAATAGGATTGATGCTTAAACATTGTGTTTTTTCATATACATAATACTTGTTCATTATACAAATCACTATAGGTAAACCCAAATCGCTGTCTTTCATTTAGAAAATCACAACCTCGTAATAAAATTCCGGATCCTGCATTTTTATTTTAAACACATCCTATTGTACTGTTAAATTACACATAAAGGTTTACTTCATCTCAAACTTTGAAACTGAGCAGTTTAGGTGAATATCTTTAATTCTCCATTGACCATTGTTAATTAATGCAGAATAATTATAAACATATAAAGAAATCTCGGAGTTTGCCTTTAAAGGTCCATGGCCCGATCGCTAATAGCCTCGTCCCCAGAAGCCCCATATTTTACCGGAAGTGTTCAACATTTTGGTATCAGAAGAAAACTACTATTTTTCTCATTTACCCTATGAAATCTTAGAGCCAAAGGATGTTTGGTTTGGAAGTTATGAGCGAAAATGTGCCCCATTTTGGTCGACCAATATTAATTTTACACAGTACCTTATGGGGCTTACAAAATCACGTTTTTAGCTCTTGCAATGAGAAAACGGATTGAAATATCGGCGCGAAATTTTACAGATGGGGTTTTGGAGTGAAGGCCAATCTATCAAGATGAAAACTTCATATCCTTAAATCGGGCCATCCCCCTTTAACATTTAAAATATTTGACAATTAGCGACGATCATCGCCACTATCAGTTAACACGATGTAGCGCATTTTCTCGTCCTTTAAAGAGACACTGGCACGTTTAGTGCGTCCTCAAGATTGTTCAAAATTGATTTTTTGCAAAAAATGTGCGGCTCGATGAGCTCGCCCTTTTAATATCAGTTTACCCGGCGAGCGCAACGAGCCGGAAAAAAATGAAATTGTTTCCGCAAATAAACAGTTTGGCCGGCAACGCTATTTTTTACCGCCAGTTCAAAAATCTGAGGAGCGGGAGGGGAGAGGAGACCAATATCATTACCAAAATTGTTCAATTGTACTGTGTTATATACTGCATAATTAGCAATGAGAAGTAATATCAGTATAAACAAAATATGTTACAATATTCCACGCATATCTTATTTTACATTAATACCGACAAGTCAACATATTGCCGACAAATTCTGTAAATGGAGGGGGGTTGTCACACACCCACACCCCCTCTTGGGACGGCCTTGACACCAACAACAATACCACCACCACCAACAACACCAAAACAAACAACACCATCGTCTGCTTTTTTTTTTATTAATAGGTTTAATATTTTATTATGAATCTACTTTGTGCATAGGTCATCCCAAAACACGTCTCTTTATTGGCCATGGTGGCTTAAACGGTGTCTACGAGGCCTTGTATCATGCAGTTCCAATGATTTTGCTTCCTATCATGGCACCCGATCAATGGGATAATGCGGCACGAGTTGTAGCTAAAGGGATGGGTTTACAGCTTGATGTGAGGACCCTCACAGAAGAGACCTTCTACGAAGCAATCACCACTGTTTTAAATACTCCGGAGTAAGTGTAATTTAACGGTACCTATACCCTATCTGCTCATATTTTTCTCTGTAAACTAAAATTCGCCGCAAATTATAACTAACGCCAGAGATGCCAACATTTGAATTTAAAAAAAGGGAGATTTTGCGAGGACGCTTGCGTGACCGAACCCCTCACGGCCGGAGGTCCAGGGGCAATGCCTCGGTCGGGTCGATGGCGAGCCCCCAAACCTCCTGCATTTCTATTGCTTTAAAGCACTTTGAGCCCTTAAATACCGACATGCCAAATTTGGAATACATCTTTCAGTATTCCACAAAGAACCCACAAATATTTTTGACCAAAAATCACATGAAAAGGTTAATAATGTAAAGGCTAAATTTTAAAAAAAACTCATAACTTGAAAACTAAGCTTCCTATATACATGGATTGCAATCATGAGATGAGCTCTTTACATCCAGCCTTTTCCAGAAAAAATGGACAGAGCTTTCCGCCGTCCCTACAGCCCCATTTAAGGAATTTCAGTAGGAACTAAGTCCATCTGGTAATTTTTTTATATAACTGAAAAGAGGAAAGAACGTCCAAAATTTCGAATGATCATAATTTGACAACTGCAGGCATCATGAGAGAGCACTTTGAATAACTCTCCTGAAAAAAAAATGGAGTTCCGCCATCCGGACTGTCCCCATTTTAAGAATGAACTGTCAATATGAAAATGAAAACAATCCACATGGATAAATGTTTAACCAGTAGCACATAAAAACTACGTCTAAAATTTAAGGCTTATATAATTGAACACTAAGCTACCTATGCACTTATGAACTGCATATGAAGATAGAGCGCTTTAAAAATACAGCTTTTCCCGAAAAAATTTAAAAGACGGCCCTCTGACAGCCCCATTTAAGGATAATGGGCAGTAGGAACTAAAGTCCATATAGAGGATTTCTTAAACAGTACATAAAAAAATATCAAGGCCTGAATTTTTTTAAAGCTTGAAAACTTCAAAACACAACACTATAACAATGCATTGTTGTTGGGATATCCTTTGCCTTGTTGCAGTTAAGTAAGTTAACTAAAATACCATAAGAAGACATTTAGCAGACAGCAGTTAAATGGTTTTAAATAAAAAATCTTAATGTGGTGAACATTCCGAAAGTCGGGAGAAAAAACGATGTCGGAAACCAGTTTAACAGACTTTATTAATTGAAATTTTTCAAATATTTAAAAAACAAAAAAACACGCGTTTTTAACCTAATTTTAAAATTTTATTATTTATTTTCTCTCATTAAACATACGGAAATCGGGAGATTGCTAGCAAAATCGGAGACGGGAGAAAAACGAAAACGGGGAGTCTCCGCGGAAAACGTGAGAGTTGGCATCTCTGAAATTAACGCTTGGTATAATCCTCACTCAATTGATTTTCAAATAACGTTCATCAAAATGAGTTATAAAACGGGTCTTTAATGTGTTTCATTTGTCACAGCATGAAGAACGAGTCTTGTAAGGAATATAAGCCATTTTAAAGCTTCAAAGTTTCACTATTCAATTCTGGATCTGTGTGTGAAATATAGCACAGTCAAATTTGTCCGGAGAGACCCGTTTTACTTCATGAGTCCACCTAATTGGCAGTAAGATTTATTTAACTATACAATTTTAAAAATAAACTACGATGAGAGATCTATACACCAGAGAAATCGGTAAAGCCAAAAAAAGAAAAGAGCTAATATTACTTCAGCGAGGATTTGGAGACAGCGCATATTATAGATAATATAACTGTGCATTGCATGATGAGACGTTGTTAATAACACACGCGGTCACCGTGTTAGTTTTTAGAGTGCGCGAAGTAGATTATGAATTTTATGAGCGGGGTGTTTGCATTTTTGTTCCGAGTTAATGTTTTTGCAAAGAAATGTATTGTTTGACGTCGAAAACGTGGAATGAGGTTAATATGTGATTATGAATTTTCTTTTTTTGTGTGCATAATGTATATTGCGTTGCTCGTCAAAATTTTGGTTTTCGATCACTGCACTTGGAAATAGAATATTTATAAATAGTTGATGATGATATGAACCAATATATGTTTCCAGCTTTCGGGAAAAAAGTATCACACTACTCCGCCATTCTACGTGCCTTACACTGCTTAAAGATAGAAGCTGTATCTGGAAGAACACGTAATGAAGTTGGCGACGCTCATCTACGTGCATGTATTGACTTAATCTTCATTCACTACTACCTCATAGACGTAGCGGCATTCATCGTATGTAGATACCATGTTGCTATTAGTTTTGACAGTTACATGTGTTATTATGTTTTCGTGGGTAAAGGAAGTGCCAAAATGAAAGTTGATTGAAGCTAGGTACTGAACTTGTACATCATTGACACACGAAATAGACCACAAAAAGGGAGAAAGAAGAAAAACGTTGGAGGATAATTTCTAGAAAGATTCCTTCTGTGTCGGGGGTCGTCGTAAAGCCATATACTTCCCCCCCCCATACACGGGCAGCATGCGGCGTTTCAAAATAAGTTTTGAAATTGAAACGCAAACCCAATAAAACCACTTATTAGTATTGCTAATAGGACACATACGACCATTGACCAAGTAATAGTAGTGATCTTTTTATTGATGGGCGCTTGGAATACTTATGCCTTTACATGTGAACAAAAAAAACATCTAATTAAAAAGAGCCTGCTGAAGGGTGGTACATTTTGTGACCCCAACTTTGTCTGCTCCCAGTTGAATTAGCAGCCTTGACGGAATTAAGTACAGTTATCACGTGCCACTTTAATTACGTCAAGGCTGCTGAAATCGACTGGGACAGACAAAGTGGGTGAAGAAAATGTACAACCCCTGCTGAAACACCAGTAGCATCGAGTTTGTCTATTGAGACCATAGGCCATAGGGGCTCTACCAGCATAAGGATTAAATACAACTTCAATACCACAAAAGTTTTCAATGGCATTTATCCTTCTTTTGGAAGGATAATGCCAGAGAATTTATCCCGTCGTTACGCCATAGAAACACGCACCGTTCACAAGCCCCCACTGCAAATGAACTGCGTCAGTGTATAAACTGTATGGTTATGTAGTATGGGTAAGCCAAAAGTGGTGGTGAGAAGTTTAGGACTGCTGAGTTTCTGAATGCCATGTCACATTCTGTGACCACTGAATGAAATGTTCACCCTTCTTAGTGAATGCCAGAGAGGGGCTGATATGCCGGAAAGATTGAACAAATTTCCGATAATATCCGGAGAGGCCCAGAAATGCACGCAGATCCTTCAATGTCATTGGTGTGGGGATCTCTAAGAGCATTGACTTTATAGGGTCTGGGATATTCCAGTACTGCTGATGAAATGGCCTAAATACTTGAGGCTGTGTTGTGCAAAATTGACATTATCGACGGAAGTTTTAGGCCTGCTGCTGCAAGACGGTGAAAAAACGCCTCGCTGTGTGGCAAAGGGGTTTCAAAAATACTCTCGAAAAGATCATCGTCCTTATCGGACTAAGCAGTGTTTCATGTGATCCATGAAGCACAGCTTCCATGACCCGTTGAAAGTTGTTGGAATGTACGTATCCCTGGGGCAGCGACGAAATTCAAATAAGGCCTAAATGAAGCGCAAATGCGATACTGGAGGATTCTGGATCAAGTGACACTTGATATTAAAAACCACGCTGCAGGTCTAGCGTAGTGAAATATACTGGTTTGGATGCCCCTATACTGTCTAATGCTTCCTCTGTGGTTGGAATAGGAGTAGCGTCCAGCTCAATCAGCTGATTTATGCAACGAAAGTCAACGACGAAGCGGTCGGCCTGTTATGACCCTAAGCGACCAACAGACATGGTGCAGCCCATGGCGGTGTAGAGGGTTGAATAATCTCCTGCTCTTGCATGTCCTTACGCCTATGGTTTGCTAAAACCTCCTTTTCTTGGGCCTAATCTATACGACCGTTTTGCCGGATTGGCTTGTGTTTTGGATCAATGTTAATATTGTGGTGCACACATCACACTTCCCAAGCTTTTGGTCTGTTCCCACAAATACCTCATAGATTTATTTAGTAGTGTTGTTAATTGTTTGCTGCTGTTCTGCTGTCAGTCTGTATTTGATAAATCTCTTTTGTGACCCTCCACCTTTATGGTGATCTGCTCTCGGTGCAAGTGGTTTTCACATTCTGTATGGTTATGTGCACGACCTGAGAAGAACCTTGACACCTGGTGTACCTGTACCCTTAGGATGGAATGGCAGATCATGGGTGGATTGGGTACTAGTCGAATTATTGTCTGCAACTGTTCTGCTGCTGCAACCTGCATTATTAGCCTATTTACATCACCAGCAAATGAACATGCAATCTATATATATCATTGTGCTACACTCTCATCTGTATAACATCATGGGACTATCATGGGACTATTTTTAATACCAGGTTAGGTATTTGGTAAACTTGTTTGTGATTTACATTGTTTACCATCATTACCGTCTGTATATGTGTATTAATTTTCACACCATAATGCATCAGAACTATTGGTGACCCTGCAGCCAGGTTTTGCCCTCTTCACCACCCTGTAACCATCTTCACACACAGTATTAAAATTTTCAATTTCATGCATTTATCTTGTGAACATTAGTAACACTGGAATACATTTTGGCAAAGGATCAAAATTGTTCACTTCAATTCCCTCAACATTTTGCATCTGTATTCTTACACCATCGTCGTTATGTGATAAACAACAAATTTTACCGCACGGTGGTGGCACCTCGGAAATGGGATCATCAGTGAAATTATCACACCAAAATTGAATTGAACCACTTTTGTTCTGTGACTGAGTTTTAGTTGCACTAAGAACACAGGACGATAGAAAAGGGGAACCAGATGTTGTTTCCAACACCCTGATTTTGCAAGGTGTGTCCCTTAACCTCGTCTACCGAGGGGGGGGTGGGTTTACCACGCCCCTTCAGGTTTTTCCCCCGGGTTGTAAAACCCCCCCCTTTTTTGGTGCCAAATTATTTAAACGTAAATTGTCAATTGACATGTTTTGCCGCTCGTTTAATAAATCCAAAACAACATCCATCCCCCGGGTATAGGAGATACAGGGTGATCCCAAAGTGAGGATGGGGAGGGGGGGGGGGGGGGGGTGGGTGGTAACACCCCCCCTCCGGAAGGAATTACCAACATTCCTAACACAACACGGACATCAAAGACACTTGAGTTTGGTACCAATATATAGCTATGGTCCTCCTCTTCCCATTGATTATCAAATGAGTACCCCATGCCTCGCTACGTCACAATGACGTCTAAAGTTCGCATATCAGCCAAACTGGCCATTTCCATAGACACACACCAACAGTGAAAAAATGCATTTTTCGCCAACAAGTTTAGGAAAATCAGATTTTCATGCGGGTTTTTGACTCGTAACGTGATGGGAATGACAACTAGTTTTTTCAATAATGAATAGCATTTTAAGCTATAATAAGGGGTGTGAGTTGTCGCTAAAATTGCGAAATATTCAGTATTTCCACCCTATATTCCTATATTCGTACGTTTCCTCACATATGAACTCAATGCTTTGGGGGATGTTAGTCCTTATTTTGGTACCCATTGGAAAGAAGAAACCCTAAGCTATCCATTGGTACCATTATCCAGGCATCGGGGTGTTCAGTACGAAAATCACAGGGGGGGGGTGTAACCACCCCCCCCCCTCGGGAGTTTTGTTATTCAAAAAATGGCTCAGGTAGACGAGGTTAAGTCGTGCAATCATGGCCACTTGACTCTTTGGGGGTACCACTATGTCCTGGGTAGCAGTAAGTGGCTTACTGGAACACATAGATAAATGCAAACTGTGTTAGCCCTGCAAGTCCATATTGATATTGTATGATTCCTATTGGTTCCAAAAATCATGCCTAAAATAACGGAGGTGGTGGATTCTTGGGTGCCAAATAAAATGTTCCACATATATTCACATGCCTGAAAATTTTTAAACTTTGACAAAACATCAATCACTATCATTCAGTTTGTCATTTGTGGCTGTGAGCATGTATGGTCTATCTGAGGGGAAAACTTGGAATTGCTGGAGATCCCTTTAATTTGAATCATATCTGGACTTCATGTACTGTATTCAGCCCGCCTGAATCAACCAGGCAAACAGATTATTAGTGATTTGCATAGATCTATGCGGTTATGACACATGTTCAAATAACACTTCATAATGGATTTAACACTACCTGATTTTTTCCCCAATAATCAACCTTTTGGTCCTTGTTCATACTGTACGAGTTTTGCGCCTTCTGTGGTCCAATACCTCTGCTATCGAGTATCTAGTGGCTGTACTGTGGGGAGTTGGGCCCCATGTCGACATCCTCCCTGCTGCATGTGCCAAACATCCTGGTCTGTAGTGGCCATATTCACCACAGTGGAAGCAGTGGCTAACCAGCTTTTTTTTTCGAGGGGGGAAAGTACGGGGGACATGTATTTTCCGGGGGGGCAGCCAATATATTAAAATTTGTTAGTATAGTATATGGCCTATGTTATCAAATTTTCAGGGGGGCAACGAAGTGGCAAGATTCCCACTTGGGGTGGGGGAGGGCTTCCCCTGCGCGCCCCCCTGGTACCGCCATCTGATTGGAAGCACTGAATTTCGGATCAAGGGCGCCGACGGCCGTCTCACTGTTTTTCCTGGTGGGAAAACCTTGAAGATTGTAATACTGTCCAGCATATCGGGTGGGCAAGGTTGGGGCAGATGTTGCTGGTGCTGCCACAGATCTGACAAGGGTCACTCATCTCCTATTGGTCCCTGCTGCTGATCTTGATAAGTCATATCAGTATTCATATTTATTTTATCCAACATCGAGCATACAGTGGGGTACGGTGATATCATAGATATTATTATAATACCTTATTATATATCTACAGTATAAATTAATTGCATAAGTAGTTTATAAAATAGGTGAGTAACAGTTACCATCAAAATGATAAAGCAAGATGAAGACGAGGACACTGCATAAAGCAGAGCGTGCAAGCGCAACTGCCCTCAAATAAGGTTTCTTAAACTACTAGCAAATATACAAGAACCTACATATAACAACTTTTTGAATGAACCAAATCGAATAGAAGTAGATAGTTTCACAAGCAATAGCAACAAGGGGCAGAAACGAAGAAAATAAAATATAAAGATACGACTTATCATAGAGCGTAGAATACAGCTTCAGATAAACATTATGGACAATAATGGCATAGGAATGAAGCAATGATGATCAGGAGCATAATGGATTGGGGTCATAATAACCAAGGAGCATTTTTTTCATATTAGATTTAAAATAGCAAAATGAGTAAGCGTTTTCAAATCATATGCACAGATTCCAAATCAGTGGGGCTCCTGGCGTTTTTACGGTATTTTGAGCAGTTTAGTATTTGTAGTTAATGTGGGAGGATTGGGGACGTGAACATTGCGTTGCATGTATGTGTAAGAGTAGCAACATTAAAATAATTAAAAAACCGGAATTTTTTAATTTTAAAAAACAAAAGATTAATAATTAAACGATACATGAATGATACTAAGTTTGAAGTTTTATAAATAATCGTACATTTTCAATGTATTGAGGGCAAATAACAAGTGATCCGTCTGAGCCAGCCCCAAAGGACTCTGTACAATGTCCTAACAATTTTCTTTTGAAGTAGAAAAATGGAATCTAGATTTGGAATCTATTCATATCAGCCCAGATTAAAGCGCGTGGAAGATATGGTAATACAAGAGGAATTATAAAGTGTTTAAGAGAATTTAACCCGGATAAAAAAACAGTTTTGATTTTTCTCTAAGAAATCCATATATTATTGCACCAAATACCTGTTTGCAATAAGGTTTTTTTGCTCTGAGATGACCAATATTCATACGTGCTAACAATAAGTAATGCCTAAATTTCGTGGTATTGCCGTTAGTAATTGTTTCTATGGTCATACATTTGAATGTTGATATCTAATGTCTGGTCCGTTACTATAGTTCGTTTTTTAAAATCCCATAAAATTGGTCTTCCTTAATGTTAAGTGATAGCTTTGTCTCTAGGTTTGAAACCAGGTGAAATAGTTTATTATCAGTATTAATTAAGACATTTTCAAGAATTTCTGATCTGGGTCCTTGGTGTGAAAATAAAATTATTAGTGTCCTATCGGCTTTAGGACACAATAAGGTTTAGTTGAAACACACAAGAGGGGAGGTCATTAATATAATGTAAAGAAAGCGGGTCCCACATTCCTCGATCCTTGAGTACCCCGCATGTAATACTGCTAAAGGAAGAATTAGAATCATTAAAACACGAAACCAATGGATTTTCTCTCAGACAGATAACTACGTACGCAATTATTTGCAAGGCCCCTGATACCACTATTTGAATTAAGTTTATGAGGAGAATGTCAGTTTATGGTGTCAAGGGCCTTGCTAAATGTTAGAAAGATCCCACAGTAGTAATTTCGTATCCAGGGGCTCTGTTATTTACAGTATAATTCATTTATTGCCATATGAGTGGATCTCTTTGGCCTAAAACCAAACTGTTGAGGAGAAAGGATATTATGATGGGAAATAACAGCAAGAATAACGAGCATATACAATCCTTTCCAAAAGTTTAGATATAGCCAGGAGTACGGATATAGGTCTGTGTTCGTGAGCGTGTTTATCACCGGATTAAAAATAGGAGTTGACATTAGCCACTTTTTACTTTGTGGGAACAATACCTGTTGACAAAGAGAATTAAAGATTATGTGGTCAATACAAACCGCTAGGCCTAATAGAGGGTAATATTTTCTTAAGAGATTATTACTTAATTATCTCATCATTACCGCTGCTGTTAACTAGTATCTTAGTTTATAATCTAATTGTTTGCTACGTCTTTCTTCCTTAGACGGCGGTTAAAACAAACAAAGCTCTTAGAAATGTTAGAAGATGATATGGGTGGTTTAAAATCCGGAGATGGTTCAGGGCTTTTATTAGCAAGTGATGATCCAATATTAGTAAAGAAATGATTAAATTTTTCAGCAATAATATCTTTATCATTAAGTAATTTTCTTCAACCATCTTTATTTAAATGATTGAAATTCGCTATTTAGTTTTTTATTATGGCGGCCAGTAGGTTTTAAGAGTAGCCACATTTTCTTTCATGTATTTTTGTTATATTCTAGTTGGTTTTGTAATATACGACTTTTTGGCAAGACGAAGGATTTGGTGTTAAGATGTCTTCCGATGTTTGTTATATTTCAAGTTGTTTTTCTAATGTTAGTGTTCAGTGATATATTTTGTTATATATTTATACTTCTTACTGCTTTATAATTTAGTAATCCTTTAGTAACCCAGGGTTTTTTAGGTGAATTACGTTTGTAGACAGACACGGGTTACTTAAATGCGATCGGTACAGTGACATTAAGAGCATGGTGAACACTTTCTCTTTGGGAATTTATTATATGCTATCGGCCCCTCTTTCGTCTCACCAAACTCAGTAACAAAATTTCCAATCAATTAGAGAAGGGGCGGTTATTTCATCCTGGATATTTATCAGGCTTAAATCGAAAGTGAGTTTTTCCTGGTTCAGATATACGCCACTTTAGAATTATGCGTATATTTCGCTTTAGTTAGTTTAAAAAAGTAGGACAAATGATCTGATAGATCCTGTAACGAATATACTCGGATTGATATGGGGGTCCATAATTGGGTCATTAGTAAATATATGTCAATTAAGTAGCACTACATACGTGACCTGCAGCATTATCTGAAATTCCTTGTAGGCTTTGTCAATAAGGGAATAAAATCATTGTGAACTATATGTGTATTAACAAAAACAAATAACTCTCCGTTTAGTTAGGATTTCGAATATCATGATTAGGAGATGTAAGATTAAAATCTGCCCATGATGATGACAATTTTATTTTTCATATCGAGAGATTGTCTTGAGAACTTTAGAGAATTGTACTCAAAAATCTCCTCCCAAACGACGAACTAACTCGGGGTTGCTAACACAACCACAATAACCCAAATGTATTATCAGTAGTTTTTCAATAAAAAGTGAATCACAATCTAGACAATCAATAGTCAAATCCGGTCTCAAACAGTAGCTTATATCCGAGTTATAATAAAGTGAAACATTCCCAAACCGCCTCGGCGATCATATCGGAATTGAAATTTTTCAACTGCAAGTTACCAATGTCGACATTAGAAGCATCGTCATCTGATGTAAACCAAGTTTCAGTGAAACCGTATATATCAAATGATGTTGGAGAGTGGATGAGGTAGTTTGCAAGATCATTGGAAATGTTTGCCCTAGACTAACGATATTAGGTGGGAATTGATAATTGAAGTCATTATACTGGTCTGATGAGTATGGATATTGTCGCTGTTATAACCATAGCGACAGGTATGTTGTTAGACTTTGTAAGATCAGAACCTCAGGAAAAGATCACTTGATTAAGGGGGATCTGTCAACGCAGCCAATGATTAAAAAGTTGAGATTAACATAAAACAAAAGTATAAATTAAAGTAAAAATATAAAAAAAATAAAAAAAATAAAAAAAATAAAAAAAATATAAAAAGTTTTAAAATAATTGGTGAGATTGAGGACTAATTAAAATCTGCATAAACGCATTTAAGGGAGAGAAACTAAACTAATATTGGATCTGGAAGAACCAATGCCTTTGGGGGTATATAATACTTGACTATGAACCATACATTGTCTACATTGGTAATTAATATCACATAAGAGATTATGATTGGTAATTATATAACAGTAAAAGATTAATGAATACATAGTACCATTAGATCATGTATACATAGTATCACTGAAAAAAAAAATATAAAGAAGAAAAAGAAAAAGGGGAAGTCATGAGCAATGAAACCGAAGTAACTGATTTTTGAGCATAAAATATGTCAATCTATAACACAATGAGGACGTGGTCCAGTGCTAATGAAAAGACCAAAATACAAAAATAGATCAATATAGCAGAGAAGACTCGTTCAGGTGTGTATAGTGTACCATATAATAATCAAATAAGTGCATTAGAGCAATAAAATGTACACTGAAAACATATCCATGTAATAATTCGCTATAGAGTTACATAAGTGCCAAGAATTAACCACTGAAATAACATTATTTGGCTCCAGAATATGAAAGTACAAAATATCACTTGTGAAAACCATTGACAGGATAAAAGGGAGAAGGGTAGCTTCAATGAGCAATGAAACAGAATACCTGGGTCCGAATTATAAAATAATAAAACTCGACACGATGAGGACATTCCCTGAGCAAGCGGGAGGAGCAAATATACGACTGTGACTAGTAAAGCACAGAGAATGTAGTCACGGGTGTTTTGCAATACAGTATAATTCATATTATACATTCTAGTAAAAGTTTACAAATAAGAATATTACTAACCAAAAAACAAACACGACACCCATACATTTCTGTAGTATCAAATAAATTGTTAGATGTTAAAGAAATAATATAACTATAACATTCAGATAATATTGGGAGAAATAAATTCCATGACAGTGTTGTTACAACAGGGTATCATTTTCGAGGGAAACATACAGATAAAGAAGGGAGAATAGCTCTTAACAACAACGAGGACGTTCTCTAGTGCAAGTAGAGAGGCAAACATAACGAATAGTAAATCATCTTAACACAGAGAACGTCCGTACAAATGTTATACCGTGTGATATTAATTTAAGAAATAAATGTAATAAATACCATTACATATAGTATAAGTATACATCAAGTAAAAGGTTAAGTTAATAAGTATTTGTACATACAAATTAAAGGAGACTGGATAGAGAAAAAAAAATATCGTACACATTGTATGAGTAGCAAAGAAATCCCAAAATAATTAAATAAGATTAGTTGACACTTTGAGATTAGGAATGCAGAGTAGCATATGGAAAATATTCAGACAGTAGAAAAAGGAGAAAGGGCAAAGTCATGAGCAATGAAACAGAAATAACATGGGCCTAAACATAAAAATATGTAATCTGTAACAATATGTAATGTATAACACATGACTAAAATTGACTGAAAACAGACGATTTTTTTTTTCCCCTTTATTAACATTTTGTAGGTATCAAAAAATCAGAAATAATTATAATTTATTGGGGACGCTTTGAAATTAGGAGTGCAGAGTAACTTGTGGAGAGTATTCAGACAGTAGAAAAAGGAGAAGGACACGTCATGAGCAATGAAATAGAAATAACATGGGCCTAAACATAAAAATATGTAGTCTATAACAATATATAATCTATAACAATATGTAATGTATAACACATTGAGGACGTTTTCAGTGCTAGTAGGAGAGCATCAGAGGGTGATAAATATAGCATGGAAAAACGTCGTCAGGTGTTATGAATAATATAAATACATACATTCAAATAAATATTAGGAGTAAGAATAATAAATACAATCAAGTTACAATTAGTAATATTACAAGCAAATCCTAAATTAACTGAAAGCAGGCAGTTTTACCCTTTACATTGTGTAGGTATCAAATAAATCACAAATAATTAAATAAAAATTATTTGACACTTACAGATTATAAGTCCAAAGTAGCATATGAAAAACATTCAGGCAGTAGAAAAAGGAGAAGGACAATGAAACCGAAATACAGGTCCTAAACATAAAAATATGTAGTCTATAACAATATATAATCTATAACAATATGTAATCTATAACACAATGAGGACGTGTCCAGTGCTAGTAGGAGAGCATCAAAGGGTAGACAAATATAGCATGGAAAACGTCGTCAGGTGTTATATGAATAATATAAATATACATTCAGATAAATATTAAGAGTAATAAATACCTTCAAGTTACAATTAGTATTATTACAAACAAATCATAAATTGACTGAAAGCAGGCGGTTTAAAAATAATTACCCTTGATTGCGTAAGTACAAATAACACAAATGGTAAAATTATTTGATACTTTGAGATTAGGAATGCAGAGTAGCATATGAAGAACATTCAGACAGTAGAAAAAGGAGAAAGGGCAAAGTCATGAGCAATGAAACAGAAATAACATGGGCCTAAACATAAAAATATGTAATCTGTAACAATATGTAATGTATAACACATGACTAAAATTGACTGAAAACAGACGATTTTCCATTTACATTTTGTAGGTATCAAAAAATCAGAAATAATTATAATTTATTTGACGCTTTGAAATTAGGAGTGCAGAGTAACTTGTGGAGAGTATTCAGACAGTAGAAAAAGGAGAAAGGGCAAAGTCATGAGCAATGAAATAGAAATAACATGGGCCTAAACATAAAAATATGTAATCTATAACAATATGTAATGTATAACACATTGAGGACGTTTTCAGTGCTAGTAGGAGAGCATCAGAGGGTGATAAATATAGCATGGAAAACGTCGTCAGGTGTTATATGAATAATATAAATACATACATTCAAATAAATATTAGGAGTAAGAATAATAAATATAATCAAGTTACAATTAGTAATATTACAAGCAAATCCTAAATTAACTGAAAGCAGGCAGTTTTACCCTTTACATTGTGTAGGTATCAAATAAATCACAAATAATTAAATAAAAATTATTTGACACTTACAGATTATAAGTCCAAAGTAGCATATGAAAAACATTCAGGCAGTAGAAAAAGGAGAAGGACAATGAAACCGAAAGCACATGGTCCAAACATAAAAATAGGTAGCTATAACCATATATAATCGATAACAATATGTAAATCTAAACACAATTGAGGCGTGGCTCCAGTGCTAGTAGGAGAGACAGTAAAAGGTAGTAGATAAATATAGCCACGGAAAAAGTCTTCACGTGTTAATATGAATATTATAAGTAAATTGAAGAAAATATTAAGAGTAATAAATACCTTCAAGTTACAATTAGTATTATTACAAAAAACAAATCATAAAATTGAACTGAACGCAAGGCGGGTGTTACCCTTGCATTGCGTAAGTCCACAAATAATTTACAAATGGTAAAATTATTGTAATTGAGATTAGGAATGCAGATAGCATATGAAGAATATTCGAAGTAGAAAAATGAGAAAAGGCAAAGTACAGGAGCAATGAAACAGAACTAACATGGGCTAAACATAAAAATAGGTAATCTGGTAAACATATGTGGGATGTATTAACAAATTGAGGGGATCGTTTTTCAGTGCTAGTAGCGAGGCAGCATTCAAAAGGGTAGGACAAATATAGCATGGAAAACGTAGTCAAGTTATATGAATAATATAAATACATTACATTTAAATAAATATTAGGAGTAAGAAAGAATAATAAATCTAATCAAGTTACAATTGGTAATATTACAAAAAACAAATCATAAATTTACTGAAAGCAGCAGAGGTTAACCTTTAATTGTGTAGGTATCAAATAAATCACAAATAAGTAAATAAAAATTATTGCACCTTAGAGAATATAAATTCAAAGTAGCATATGGAGAACATTTCGGACAGTAAGAAAAAGGAGAATAGGACAAAGTCATGAGCAATGAAACAGAATAAACATGTTTGACTAAACCTAAAAATAGGTAATCTATACAATATGTAATTCGAACAATATGTAATCTATACACAAGGAGGACTGTCCAGTGCTGGTAGAGGACAAGCAACAAGGGGTAGATAAATATAGCACGGAAAACGTCTTCCCGTGTACTGAGGAATTATAAGTAAAATTTAAGATAACTATTAAGAGTAAGAAATACCTTCAAGTTAAATTAGTATATTACAAACAAATCATAAATTGATATGAAAAGCAGGCGGTTTGACCCCCGTGCATGGCGTAAGTACCAAATAAATCACAAATGGTTAAAATTATTGATACTTTGCGATTAGGAATGCAGAGTAGCATATGGAGAGCATATTCGAGACAGTAGAAAAAGGAGAAAGGACAAAGTTCATGAGCAATGAAACAGAAATAACATGGGCCTAACATTAAAAATATGTAATCTGTAACAATATGTAATGTATACACATGAGGGATGTTTTCGTGCTAGTAGGAGAAGCATAAAGGGTAGAAAATAACTAGCATGGAAAACGCGTCAGTGTATATGAATAATATCAATATACATCAGATAGAAATTCGGGAGACGAATAATAATACAAATCAAGGTTACCATTATAATATTCAAGCCAATCCAAATTGACTGAAACAGACAATTTTCCCTTTACATATTGTTGTAGAATCAAATAATCAGAAATAATTAATTTAATGACGCTTTGGAAATAGGAATGCAGAGTAGCAGTGGGAGAACATTCAGACAGTGGAAAAAGGGAAAGGACAAAGTCATGAGCAATGAAGCAGAAATATCATTGGGCCTAAACATAAAAATATGTAAGGAACATATGTAAGGTTTAACAATTGAGGACGAATTTCCGTTGCTAGTCGGAGAGGTCAAAGGGTAGACAAATATAGCATGGAAAAACGTCGTCAGGTGTTATAATAATATAAAATACCTAATTCAAAATAAAATAATAGGAGTAAGAATACTAAAGAACCAATAAAGTTACATTAGTAATTATTACAAACAAATCATAAATCGACTGAAAGCAGGCAGTTTTACCATTTACATTGTGTAGGTACAGGTACACTCTAGAAACTGCCACGGGTACAGAGTTGTTGGCAGCTACGTTTACCTTCCCAGCCTACAAGTTTACTTGCTACCAGGTTGGCATTTCCTCAACCTGGGGATGGGTTTCAGGATTTATCTTTGTGCGGTCTCTTCAGCCTGTGCAGCATTTTTAGCATCTTCTAGGGTTTGGGGTGACCACGCAACACCTGACGCTTTAATGTCACCACAAAGTTCATGTATGAAAATAGTGTAGTTATCATGGGCTATTCCTAATCTATTACAGAGCGAAGCTAGAAATGGGCTGGCGCATAATATGTTATAATTTCAACCGGTTTCTGATATCTAGTGATCAATGACTGCCGAGAATGGAATCTAGCGGGCGGGTGTAATGCCATTGCTTGTCAGCAAAAGTTCTTTGAGATCATCATAATTGTCAAAACTTCATTTAAATCTACACTGCGCTGCCTGTTCTTGAATAATATTCTTGAGCCCCCTGTATTTTCGGGCCGAAATCACCAGGGGCGCATACAAGCCAGACGGTGACGGCTGACCGTCCACACCGTAAATGTAAGGTTATACATTTCCGCGGTCTTCGCTATCTTAAAAGAGAAGAGTAACACGTACACCGCAATTTTTTTTGTAGCCACCAATTCGAAATAATGTTTGGGATGCTTAAAATTTGGTGGGGGGATTTCTATAACTTCAGAGGCCACGCTTTTTAAAACTTAAAATTCGTCGCTTTCTTATTCGTTGTTTTTTAACCCCCAAATACACACTTTCACGTCATATTAGAACAAACTTAGATTATGTCGTTGAATTCTGCAACAAAAAAAACGGTTTTAGAATGAATTCAGGTATTTTTGACTCAAATCAGGAAATTTTCAGAAGGTTTTCGACCAGCTAATGAGGTCACAGCGATTGTATTGTCTTCTCGTGTACAAGAAAAAACGCCCCCCCCCCCCCCCCCCATTTTGGCGTGACCATTCTGATTGACTGTAACTTGGTCAATATATTTATCGTGTCCCGAGGTAATTCAATGGAGATACCGTAATAACTAGTACTGGATAACCTTTAGGTATATATGCTTTGGGACTATTAATTTGTAAACGACTTAACACTACATGTTGTACAAAAACTGTAGTTGTTACAATGAAATGGGGTTTTCAAAAAGGGCTACCACTAGGTATATAGATTATTGGAATCCATAATTTGGTACAACTTACAGTGTGATTTGTACAGAAGTAAAGTTATAGGCAAATAAATGGGAATACTCTGATGGAGACGTTCAGCCATGAATAATTACTTTGTGTTTTATGTATTTCTTAAACTAAATAGCTCAAGGTAAATTCTTCTTATCGTGTCCAAACACTGTGGTTCTCAAATATGAATTCCGCAGAGCTTGGGGACAAGTCTGGCTGTTCACTGAATTCCGCAAAGTCCTTGTTTGTGCATTGTGCTCATGCAGTGGATAGACCAAGAAGATGTTCATGTCTGTGTGATGGTTAACATCCACAGGCAGTGTCTTGATCTGCTTTCAGGTAGACCCACTTCTGCAAGGAAACCTTAGATCGGCCAATTCTGGTTCTCAATCTGTTGAGGCATCGCCATTCAGCCCATAAGGAGTAAGCTCCATTTTCCCGGGTGGGAGCATGCTCACCAGGTTCAATGCCAATAGATGTTACTTGGTTGATGACAAGTCCTTCTTTACACAAGGCGACTCTCTTGAGCTCCTTAGAGATCTGTTTCAAGGGGTTGGACTTTGCTTAAGGACCTTTCTTGTGCAGTGTACCAATGTTGGTTACGTTCGCATTTACAATTATAGTAGATTCACGGCTTAGAGCATCATTCGCTTCGGTAAGCAGGTGTATTCGACCACAGAGGAGAATGTTCCAATCCCAAAAAGTTATTTTAATCGACCGTTTTATGAGATGTGTACACCATTCTCTTCTACGGCCAGAGTATAGAGTCACTCTGGTTTTATACGACAAGGGTTGAGACTTTCTCACGGCTGACCCCAATCAAAAACGTAAATTGATTCGCGGGAAAAATGAAAAGAGCACAATGAGATATATATCTTATTAATCTTTCCCTGGAGATGGCCAGCGCACGTTCGTGTTGAATAAAAAACCCATGTGCGCATGGCCAGATTCGAACCGGCAACCTTCGTATTACTAGCACGACGATCTTGCCAATGAGCTATCAAATCAGAGTTGGTAGAGGAGCGAAGCGATAGATATTATCTATATTAGTAGGCCTGAAAGGCTTCCTTCGCTTTCCTAGCGGATGCTATTACGATTTATATTTGTTTTGAAATGTTTAACTACTTAGTTCTCCGGGTAGATAGAAGAAGGTGTAATTTGATAATCTTTCCTGGAGATGGCCCCAGCGCTAGTAGGTTGAAAAAAACCCATGTGCGTTTGGCCGGATTCGAACCGGCGACCTTGTCTACATCCTTGTCTACCTGGGGCCTGTTCCCCAACACGTACGTACGACCACTGGTAGCCTACCTTACTACTATTGTAGTGCGTAACTTCATACTAAGTCAATAATGTGTTCCCGAAACTCGTACGAAGCTACCTGACAACTAAAATTAAGACCGAGGTCTACGTCTGATCATAGTTGTGACTTAGTACGCAACTATTGTTATTCCACGCGTCCCCAAATTGACACCGCAAAGCAGTTGTGATGAAGCTAAGAACAAAAAGTTACGCACAAAAATACGTCTACTCGGGGGTATACTTAACACACACGTAAGCTAATTAGGCAACGATTCATTATGTGCCGCTTGATGCATCATGGCTGCGGCGGTGGTCGTCATCGAGGAGGGAAAATGGGTCCGGAAAACAAATTTTAGATTATACAAACCAATGGAGGCGGTTTTTTAGCAGGTTTAGAAGATACAGGCTTACATCACATTTGATATAGGCCTACTATACGAGCTAAGTGCGGACCATATTGGAACATCCTCTTAAAGGTACTGAAAAGCTCTGAAATAATAAAGTAGATTCCGAGAACGGTTTTTATCGGAACATTTGGGAAGTAAAATAATAATATTCATAATAACATAATTTAAAATGACTAAATACATTGTCTTCAGGTTATTGTATTAATTGTAACCTCTCTTAAAATGAATGTAAAATATAAATATAAAACAGCAATTTATCATATTGGTAATGATTGTTTTTGTTATCAGAATTTTATCTGCAGTAACATGTTAGGAATTTGAGTATGGTCAAGTTTTGAAAGTGGTCTTATATTTATTTCTGTATCCAATATCAAAATAACGCGTTTATGTTATTAAACGTGAGCACTTTTCGGACATTTTATCGATCATGGTTTTGAAATGATCTTCTTCTTCATGATCTCCATTTTCTTCTTCTGTCGTGTCATGATCTTCTTCTTGTTGTTCATGATTTTCTCTTGTTGTCATGTCTCTTATACATGATATTTTTTCTTCTTCTTTCATGAGTCTTCTTATTCATGGATCTTCTTCTTCATCTTCATGATCTTCTTTTCTAACAATAGAAACATTATAAATTAAATATAAATGTAAAGAACTGTGCAAGGCCGATCATGCATGTATACAGAGTGTGTCAAAAGCCGCACCCTATCAAAAAAACGCACTCTTATGGCCTACTTTAGATCAATACAAAGCTTTTGAAAATATGAACATTGAAAAAAATGAGGGAAAAAAAATCGAAAATGGTAAGGCGACCTAATGTTTGAGAATTTCCCCACACCGATGCTGAACCACTTGTTAATAAAACGAAACGATTAGAATTTATGGCATAAACATAGCTGTGATTGTGATAATTGCCTTTTAACAAAATTAAGTTACAAAATACCTTGCTCATACTTTTGTTTTACCTTAGATTAGCTGTGATTATTTTAAGATGCAAAAAACAAATTTTTAAAAGGATTATAATATGTTTGGCAACTCTATTTGGTTCTCTCACTTGATATGAGAGCCGGGCTTTGCACTCCACCCAATCAAGTAACGCGGGAAACAAACTTGGGGTTTTGATGGTAGATGTTATAATGCATATTGCAAATCCTTATTCAATACTCTGCTAAGATTGATGGTTTTAACCCATTTTAAAAACAGTGGTTTTTGTTTATTATGCCTTGGGAATGGAAGGGGGGTCTTGAGGCTCAATTTCACGACGATGAGTTTTATTTGATATCAAAATCGATACTACTTCGGGATAAATCAGGGGGTCTCTTCACTTTTAAAGTTTTTAACGTCATCAATATATTTCAAGCTTCGTTAATGTTTCGAGCAATATACCCATAAAGTTTTCCCCAATATAATTATTAAAAATTATTAAAATAATAATATAAAAAAGCTGTAAAATAACAGAGCGGAGATGCTATGTTGTTCGAAAACCAGTATATGATAAGCTCTTTATATGATAGGCCCGTCAAGAGCTTGCCCGGTACGTCCGCGTAATAATGCATGCCCTGTTTAGTACCACGGACCTACATACATTCCATTACACGAAAAGAACAATAGCGAG
The DNA here is from genome assembly GCA_023653785.1 of Ophioderma brevispina. Classification (NCBI taxonomy): domain Eukaryota; kingdom Metazoa; phylum Echinodermata; class Ophiuroidea; order Amphilepidida; family Ophiodermatidae; genus Ophioderma; species Ophioderma brevispina. The sequence goes on from JAMKCH010048460.1 coordinate 73,652, forward strand.
GCACTATCACACATACTCGCCTACATTACACCCCCAAATACTACAATCGTTGATCGAAGGTTTGAGGAGAAAAAGTCTTAGAATGTTCGTAACTCTTGATGCGTATCACCAGCTGAGAACCATCTAAGCAGGTGTTTGGGGAAACAGACGTATGTCGCAAAATAATAGAAACTATTAATTAATGAGAGCCTGAGTTGCGCCACAACTTACGCATCAACTTTGGGGAACGAAACCCCTGGGAAACTAAGTAGTTTCAACATGAGATGTCGGTCATCGAACCGGTAACATTGCGTGGGTATCAGGGCCAATAGTAGTAGTACTAACATTAGATTCCTTCTGTTTATAGAAGCACGTCGAAGACGTAATATATAAGCTGAGTGTCACTAATAGTAGAAACACAATGTCACAATTGGCATTAATTGGCAAAGTTGGCAAGGTAAAAAACACAATTGGCATATAGTTCAATGTCACAATTGGTATAGACACAATTGGCAAAATGGTTTGTCAAAAATTGGCAAATGATAGACATAATAGCATGCAGTTGAATGGTCAGAATAATATGATTAGCCTGAGGTGTTATGCACAAGTTCATTAATCAGGCGGAGTCTAGCAGTATGAAGCTTACAGCACAGATTTCTAGTAATTGGTTCAATGGTTATGGGATCAAAGGCAGGAAACCCATGCAGTCAATGATGAACTGGGTTAGATAGGAAGGATGTGAAATGAGTTTCTTAAGATTGTTTGAACATGTAGATTAGTGCTAGTGTTGTACACAAACATTAAATATAGGCCTATATCCCTACGTGCACTTTTGGAAAAAAATCACAAAGTGGGGTGGGGGGGGATTTTTTTTATTTTTTTTATTTTTTTTTAACTAGAAAAATAACGCTAACTTCCTTTTTTTGCCGTGATCGTCAAGTTGGTACTCATTTTCCTCTAGGGACGTTAGGGATATATGGTTATTATTTTTTTATGATGTTAAAGGTCCCAGGAAATGCCAATAGAATTGCGTGGTTTGTGTCAAGTCAACAAGGAGGGACCAGAAAGCATTCAATATTTTGATGGTGCGGACATCATTTGTAATGCTCTTGATTTTTCAGGGAGTAATAGAAATTCCAGGTGACTGTTGTGAATCTATTCATGACACTGACTGGAAAATCAATTAGTTTCACTAATGAGTCATGGTAGTGTATTTTTTGTGGCCCTGTTTATTGGAATGGAATGTTCCATAAATATTTGGAGTAGGTTTATCATCTATTCCTGGGACCTTTTAATAGTCGGGACTGGACCCCTGATATTTGAGGTATAGCTGCACTCACCTACTAGAAAGCTGAAGTAATGTTTTTTAGATAGAACCTGTCTAGATACATTGGGTTTGGAAATAAAACTAAAAAACTTTGATAATTCAGGGCAAACGATTCATGTAATAACTGCTTTTTGTTATTTCAATGTATGTCCAATAGGTCAAATTTTGGCGATGTTTTTAGGGGTAGGGGTAACACTTTCGAGCTCACTTCAAATCTGAAAACAAATGATCCTCAAATTGCTATCCTGAGTAAATTACAAACAGTTTTATAAGATTGTATGATTTTTAAAATCTAGATTGGTATAAATTTGGTAGTTATACCCATTTTAATGTAATAAAGTGAGCATTTTTTGCAAAATTTTACAAATTCTTGATTATTTTCCTATTTAAGAATATTTATCCATAACATATACATGGCGAATTGAGCCAATTTTGTTTCTTGTAAAATATAACATACTGGTCAGTTTTTGGGAAATTTTGTTCGCTTTTTAAGTAAATGCTAATAAATAGCCTAATTTTTCCCAAATGCTTAAAAATCGGTGATTTTTAACATGTTGAAGTTACGGGCGATCCAACTTATTTTGGTGCCCCCTGATAGTACAGAATGGCTCAACGTTTATTTTAACGGTTCATTGTACAAAAACAAAGTACACATAAAGTCCGGTAAAGTCAGGAACTAGCACATTTTAATGGTTCCCATGGTAACAGTCAACCACTAAGAGCTGTGAATGGCTAAGTAGAAAAATAGTTGTTTTTGAAGTTAGTTCCACCACTCATGTACTGCACATGGTGGTGACATTTATAAACCATATCTGAACCGAGTACAGATTCATCAGGGCAATTACTGTTGCCATGGAACCGCGCCAAAGAGGCATGAAACGGCGATATTTAGCATACTGAAGAGTTACGGGACGGTTGAACTTATTTTCTGGTCCTTGATGGCATCAATGGCTCAAACTTATTTTGGTGTTTGTTGTACATAATAAAAGTACCTAAATCAGAAATAGCAATATTTTAGTGGTTACCATGTTAAATAGTGGCCACTAGAGCTGTAGTAGAAAAATAGTTTTGCACACATAACTAAGTTTTTGACACCATATAATAAATAGGTGTGACATTTAGAACGTCTGAATATGAGCACCCGTCACCAAAACAATTATTAGATGACCCTACGACTTGAAATGACTTGCAAAGTTTCGAGATTGGAATGCTGACCACACCCACCAAGTTTTTTTCATCACCTACCACAATCTTAGTGATTTGACCTTGATGACCTTAAAAAAATCGGCGCTGAATGTTGACCACAACCAACAAAGTTTCCTCATTCTACCACGATTTGACAAATTAGCTCATTTGCATCAAAGAATGCCCCTTTAATTACCCACATGACCTTTGAAATCCAATTATGATTAACACAACATGAACCCTCACCATAGAATACACCACATATTAACCTTGGGCCCGTGGTCCTCGATCAAGTTTGCCTGAAATTGGCCCAATGTTGGGTCAGGAAGAAAAAATTCCAAACTGTAACAGAAATGACAGAATGCTCCTTTTAATTTCATCCACATAACCTTTGACACCTGTGTACATCTCATATGGGCCTTGGGACAGTGCTTATACTGGCCCAAATTTGGTGATCGTAGCATTTTATTGCGGCGGGAAACATATGGATAGATTTCAAAGACCCACGTGACCTCTCACTACAATTGGATTACACCACATTTGAACCTTAGCCAGTGGTTCTTCAGATCAAGTTGGCTGCAAGCTTTGGACATGAGATACAGGAACCAGTCAACCTATTCAAAATGTCAGAATGCCCTTTTAATCCACCTACATACCATTAACCCCAATCTTTGTGTGTACTCCTCATATGCACCTTGAGTCACTCTTATGTGACCACAAATTTGGTGATTGTAGCCTTTGATTTGTGGCGGGAAATATACTCCACAACCGGAGTACACCGCCATGAAACATTTTTTTTTTGTTTGGGGCGTTGTTTTGTTTTTTTGGTTTGGAAATGGTTCTTCTGACAGTTTGGCAGCACTTGGCCAATAGTTGGGTCATTTTGGAGACTGCAACAAAACATTTTGCATCGCCTAACATACTTTTAAATACGGAGATCATAGAGGGCAATGGGGATTGAACCTTGTTGTCATTTATCTCGATAAACAAATACAATGAGAGTGCCAACTACTTTTGAAACAATCCCATCTTTAAAGAAATAGGTGAAATCATAGGATTTAAACCTTTGGTGATGACCTATGACATTTGACGAATTTTATCTTATACCTCCGTAACCATACCTTGTAGGTCGTACAAACTATACACGTTTTAATTCCTTGTAACAAGGCGAACAAACTTTTGGTTTACCTTTTACAGCAATCCAAGTAATTTTCATTTTTTTGGCCCCCTATTATTGAATTTTCTCCCTCCTGGATTCCGCCCTCACTTTAATGATAGGCACCCCCCTAAAATTATTCATTGACCTTCTTTAGAACCAAAGCCACAGCAGATAAAAAAACAATCACCAGGGCTGTACGTAGGATTTATTTACGGGGGGGGTGCGGGACTTTTGGTAAAAGTGGATTAACCCCCCTAAAATGGTCTTTGGGGATCTTTTGAACACCTTTTTGCCATAAGTTGACTTTCTTGTCATATTTCCTCTGATTTTGACTTTTATCAAAAAAAAATCCGCAAAAAGTGGACTCTTTCTGGAATGGGGGGGGGGGTGTGGACCACCTTTTTATTGCCAATCTTTGGTAAACTTCAGTGGCTTATTTCAAAGAATACCCCTTTGAAGACACTTTCACAGATCTGCTCGAAAGATCAAATATTTGAAATTGCAGGATTAGTCTAAAATAAAGATAAGTCCTAGAGAAATCTTTTAAGTTATTTTTCCCAACTGAAATATTTTAGAGAAAAGGAGAAAACATCAGTGTTTTGAAGATTATGAATCTCCATTAAATTACTAGTTTAGTAAAAGAGTGGTAGTAAGAAGTTGTCCGTAAAATATCCGATTTTGTCTTTGGTTGGTTATGGCTTTTATCATTTTTTTTTATAAATTTGGTGATTTCTGATTTATTAAATCACTGATAGTACCTATTACTCGTCCCAAATTAGCCCAAGCGTTAGGAGCGTCCCGTATCATGGATAAACGCGGCCCCGGATCAGCTAACTCAGTTGACCTACCCCAATGGAACAAAACACGACTGACCACGCCACAGATCTGCTGTTGCCTCTTTTCACGAATATAAAAGAGTAAACATACATGGAATACACATCTGAAAAGTGACATTTCCAAAAGGACACATATTGACCGAGTTATGGCCGATTGAAATTTGCACCTGTTCATTTTATCCACGGATTTGTTTACTGTCCATGGGTACTGTCTAAGCTGTCTTTCGACAATACACCTCTCCAGCACATTCGATTTTGTTCATTAATTTTTTTAAGGGGGGGGGGGGGGGGGTTTTGCCACAAGACCAGTATGGCATTATATTGCACAATAGAATACATATAACCTGGTTTTTCGTCGATAACCTGATTTTTGAAAATCAAAACCTGGTTTTTTCAATCGAAAAACCGTTTTTGAATCGATTGTCATAGTTTGTTGATAAACCTGGTTTTCAATCGAAAAACCATGGTTTTTCGAATTCGATTGTCTCAGTTTTTTCGAAAAACCAGGTTTATCGACCGAGAAACCTGTTTTTCATCGAAAAACCACGTTTTTCTAAGTTGATTGTCATAGTTTTTTGATAACCAGTTATGCCGGAAACCCTGTTTTTCGCCGATCACTTGTGTTTTTCAATTCAATTGTCATATTTTTTTTTTTTTAAAAATTGAATTAATTCCAGCCACTATAAGTCATTTTTCCAAATTCGAATTGCAGAGTTTTTGAGAAACCTTGGTTATCGACCGAGAAAACCAGGTTTTCGCCGATAACCTTGGTTTTCAATTTGATTGTCCATAGTTTTTTTTCTGAATTTGAAAATGTTTTTGGCTGCCGCCTAATTTGTAAAGGTGTCTTGTGGATTTCTAATTTTGTTCTAATTATTGTCTTTTGGGTATCATTTCGTTCAAAATTCTTTCGGGGAAAGGTGGGAAGACCTTGTCCACTTAGGTGCTAAGAGTGCAAAAACCCAAAAACTCATTTTGACTCTCATATAGCTTTTGTGGCTTTAAGTTATAATACCATTCTCCAGGAATTTTGGCGCCATTTTGAATACCTCGCCCTCTAGCAAGAGTTCCCCACATTTCCCAGAGGTTGGACCCAAAACAAAAGGGTACAAAAACACCTTCACTACTTTTCTCCTCCGCCCAAACTCATGTCTTGGGGCAGGAAAGCCTCAAAATTTTGTCTCTCCACCTCGACAGTACCACCAGGAGGCACGTGTCGAGGGCGAAGCGTGGCGCTAGCCCACATCGTATAAGGGCGCGATATATTCAGGACTGTAGCCATAAAAATAAAGCGTAAACCTTAATGGAGGCTACAAACTTCGGAATGTGAATTAAAATTCAACTCTACTATTGTATGTATTCGGGCTTCTGCCATTGCCATTAAATTGTGTCCTTGGGAAGCTGTTAGCGGAAGTTAAACTGTGCCCAAATATACAAATACATGATCGCCTAATTATAGCAAGTTTTGGGTTAAATAGTATGTAATACAGGGCTATGCAAGGCTCATTAGCTTTATAAATTTCATCAACAATTCCTTCAGGAAGTGTTTTTCTTGGCGTCTAAATGGCCGCCTCCTGGGATGAAAAAAATTCGGTCACTTACGTGTCCAAAACCCAATTATGGGGTGTGTTGTTATGGTAATAAAGTGTTTGGGTGCCGGTGCTCATATTCAACCGTTTCTAAATGTCCAAAGCCATAATCTGGTGTCAAAACTATTAGTTTGTTTTGTAACCACTATTTTCTACTCACAATATCTTTGGTTGGTCAACTGGTTACCATTGTAACGATTAAAATATTGTTATTTTTGACTTAAGGTGTCTTTATTGGTGTAAACAACAACCAAATAAGTTTGGAGCCATTCCTCCATCAATGATCACGAAAAATAAGTTAAATCGTCCCGTAACTCTTCAGTATGCTAAAATCGCCGTTTTCGTGATTGTTTTGGCGCGTTTTCCATGCAACATGTAATTGCCACTGATGAACCCTGTACTCGATTCAGATATGTTTAGTTAATGGCACACCATGTGCATACAGATATGGTGGAAAGTACTTCAAAAGTTATTGTCCTACAACTATTTTTTCTACTTAGCCATTCACAGCTCAAGTGGTTACGTGTTACCATTGCAACTATTAAAATTTGCTATTTCTGACTTTACCGGACTTTTGTGTCCTTTGTTTATGTATCAATGAACCTTACAAAAACATTTAAGCCATTCTGTAATATCAAGGGGCACCAACATAAGTTGAATCGTCCCCGGCACTCTTCAACACGCTAAAAATCACGATTTTTTAGCTTTTTTGGGAAAAAATTTAGTGTATTTATTAGCCATTTACTAAAAAAAGTAACATATTGGGTTTTCAAGCTTTCCCAAAAACTGACCAGGTATTGTTTATCTTCTAAAAGAACTACATTAGCTCAATTCACTCGTGTCATATGTTTATGGATAACATCTTTTAAAAAGCAATCCAACATTTGCTAAATTTGACCTAACAAAATGCCATTATAACCTGGAAAATAGCTATTACTATGTACTACCCAATAAAAACCCAATATCGAATTAAAATCACACGAGCCTATAAACTATTTGTTATTTTAGAGGATAACAATTATGGACCTTTGGGATTGCAGGTTTTGAAATTAATAACTCAAAATGGTCTACCTCCCTACCACCCCCTAAAAACCATTGGCGCCCAAAAATCGCCCATTGGGCATACAGTAAAATATCATAAATCGACTGTAGCAAAACTTTTGCCCTCATTGCAGATTTTTTTATTATTGAAACGAATGTATCTTGACATGCTCTACCTAAAAACATTGCTTCAACGTTCTAGTCGTGAATGTTCAGTTACCTCAAAACCAGAGCACTTACAGAGATTTAGTCCCGGACTAAAGCTGCGACACCGCAACGTAACCTGAAATGGATATTGAACACTCATTGGGAGAACGATAACATTTTGTGACATATCGATTGAGCAGATTAGGGTTTGATTTAGCAGAAGATATTGACTCCACTAAAGTACCTATCACTAAATCTAATTATTTACGTATCATATAATAGAGAGCATTCTTAATAACCCCAAAATTGATTTCATTTGGATTCTCAGATAGCCGTTTCTAGCTTAAATATACCATTTTCTAGAATTTTTGGCGCCATTTTGAAATACCCCCTCTACGAGAGTTCCCCCACAGAGGTTTTCCAGAGGGTGGAACCAAAAATATAATCTTGTTCCGCATCCTTGAAAATGTAACAAATACCTTCAAACATCTTCACTTTGATTTTATACTCGTCTTCATAATAATTAATTGATAACGGTCCAAAAGAGGCTATTATACTGATTTAGCAGCCATTTTGAAAACTCGCCCTCTAAGGGTACTTAATCATGAATTCTAATTAGGGATAGCATACATAATAGATGGCATTAAGAATATACCAAAAAATTATTTCATATTACTCTATATAGCTGTTTTAGCTTTAATATGCCATTTGCTGAAATTTTGGCGGCCCCCCCCCCCATGTTTTGAAAACGGATGCCAGCTACGACGAGTTCCCCACATTTCCAGAGGTTGGAACCCAAAAAAATCGTGTCCAGCCACCCCTTGAAGTACAATAAAACACCGTCCACCCTTCTTCTCCCTTCACCGAACTTCGAGAATAGGACTTTAATTATGAACCGACACATAATGACATTTGTTCGGCAGGTTTTATTTGTTGATAAGAGGTAAGTACTGATGATGCAGGTTAACGCTTGGCCTTATATCGAGATGAGTTCACACATGTAATCAGTATTTAAGACACTTGAAGGTAAGAGAAAGGTTTTGTACTTACTCCGCTGGTAAACAGGGAGCCAAGGTAGTTTGTACACAATTGGGGTTATGCGTTCCGTGCGCTTAACATGCAAATAGTCGAGCAGCGGCATTCTGAAGACGCTGGAGTCTCTGAATTTCCCCTTGTCCGGAAGGCCTTGCAGAAGCTATGCAGCTGTTGCAATGTGTTCCGATAGTGGCCTCAAATGATCCAGTTGCAGGACATCAAGACGAAGCCACTCCTTTGTGGGAATTCTAGAAGAACAAAGAGTGAAATTTTAAAACCCGTAAGGAAAAGGTAAGATTTTATACCTTTCCTGGATCGTCTTAAGTTGAAAAACAAAATCAGTATATACCCCTTTCTAAACCAAAAACAAAACCAAAATAATTTGTTTCACGCCCATACAACCATCTCTGTTCCTTTATCCGTAGCTTTTCCCTTTATCAATCTCATTGCGACAGGGGCTGTCGATTTCCTCGTCCCAGCCTTCAACGTCAGATGAATTTCCTTGGAAGAATTGTCCTGCCTGGCTTGATTTCCAAGATTCAATTATTACTTCCGAACTAAAAATCTCACAGCGTATATCTTCGACAAGAAGAGCAACACGAGAGCCAGGTATCCATTCAGTATTAAGCGGAACTGATAGTTTGCACTTTGTTATAATAACACCGACGTACAGTGGTGTAACAGGTACTGCTGAATAGGCAAACTACAGGTATAAGCATACACTGATGGCAATGAACCTGAGGTTAAATATAATAAAGACATTCCTTTGCGTTAGGGTGTCGCCAGGTGCTGTATATTTTAAACAATCGGGCCACATTAAACACCAGTGTGACGGCAGCACGGTGTCGGAGGCGTGTTGGGGTGTGACGAGAAGTAATGACGGAATCCAGATCAATAAATGGGCCTTATCTCTTCGGACTGTCCACACACGGTGACCAAAGTGTTCCTTGCCTCCCATGACAAAACTAAATAATCTAGCGAAAGTGGAACATATTTTATGTTAGATTTGTCCAAACCTAACTAAGGATACTGTTTTCCACTTTCTCAAGATTGGTTTGTTTTGTCATGGGAGGCAAATAAAGTTCGATCACGTGGGTGACTTCCCAAAAAATGGCCAAATACGACTTGAAGAGGCAAGGTTCTAGAATCAGAAACACTACAAAATCTGTTATTGCGATGTTGTTTTGTTTTACAGTCGTAAGGCCTGTCCTGTTTCCTACATTGTAGGCGTAACCTTGCCTTGTATTTATTCTTAAATTTTAAAGTAGATTGGACTTCCTGGATGTTAAGTGAAACATTAGTCTGATTGTCCTGTCCCTGCAAGCACCATTAGCTTTTCAAAATCTGATTTTAGCGCGTAGCTCTCTTAAATTAAGCTCATTTGACTGTTTGATTGTCTGGGAGAAATGAAATAGAATAGAAAATGGTCCCATATCTTCAATAAAAAATACAGAATGCTGCACAGCCTCAGAGTTTTGGCTTTATTTTTTGATTTGTTTTTATTTTTTTTGGGGAGAGGGTGTTTCGGGGTGGATTCTGCAAAATACCCAGCCTCTGGCGATAGTCTGGACAATGTCCTTGGGGAACCACCGGGAACACTAAACAATGTCTGTTGGACTGTTTACAAAGTGCAATATGGGTGCAATTTGTACGGCCTTCTATTCGCTGGAAATGTTGCTTTAAATGCAATTTATATCTTTAACACATTGACGTTATATTCTAAAGTCAAAATTAACTTTCTCCGTAAAGGTGGCAACGAGAGATTTTGGGGCATCCATATCATCGTGTCATATGCATGTTTCATCGTGAGATGCCCAATATATTTCTTCTTTATTTTGCTACGGAAATGCCCTTTATTGAAACAAAAGGCGATTTTTATTTGGCTTAATTCTAATAAAACATGGCTGAATTACGTATTTACTCCTATACGTAATTAGAACTTTCACAACTTTTGTACCAAAAAAAATTCTCGGTTAATCCCTTTCCCATGGATATTTTTTTAAATAATGGCCATTCTCCGTAAAGTGTTTCAAAGTTTGGTCTCCACAATGACGAAATAATCACTTAAGGATTCCTCCCCCTAGAAAATCATTGAAAATCGTAACTTTAACAAATTCGCAGAACCGGAAACAAGGCATGGGTGAGCCTTAAAAATAATCCGATTTTTAGTATATTTCCAACGTTTACAACACTTCAGTAACTTATCTGTCGTATGTATCTTTCGGGCCTTTTTCTTAGTCATGCGTTTCTTGATGAAGTACGTGCTTCACCGAATTAGTCTCTATACGTTATCAGGTTTTACCTTCATACTAGCATGGTGTGTGGTATTCTACTTTATGTATCACGTCGATGCAAGAGCGTATCAGGAGGGGGGTAACGTATCTGTCGCGGTATTAACGTAACAGGAGGGGATTTCCTTTTCATTAACTAGGGCTGAAAATTGTTACGTTGAAAACCAATTTTTCTGCAAAACTGTATAATAGAACATTGACATCTTCTCGTATTTATCACATTATTGGAAACAAGGTATTCAATTCTTTTTAGCAATTTTGGTATCCATATCGAATATCGTAACGTATCTGTCTGCAATATTGTCGACATCTCTCAAGAACTCTTGCGAAACTTAATATCCCAATATTAGCAAATGTTTTTAAACTTACATTAGTGGCAATAGAGGCTTGATAAAAATGCCAATGCAATCTGTGATATGCCTCTCTTGTGTAAACGAGCAGGGGCACATTTAAAAAAAGGATTTGGGCGGGCGACATGGCGAACAGCAAGAATTATGCATCTTTACCTTATTGTTGATACTTTCTCATCCGGTTACAACCTCTAGTCCGGATCATGTTGAAAACATAACTCCTAAGTTAATTTATATTCATAACATTCATTCTTAAAGTCCAAAACAAGCTTTTAAAAACTGTGCATGCCTGTGAGCGACACTAACAACGACTTTATTGAACACTTTCCGGAGAAGGGACCTATGCAGAATCAGAATTTTTCAATATTTGAAGGGGCACCTGCTATGTGAAAATCTCTCGTGGCACCTTTAACTCAGTAATGAGTCGAAACAAAAAATCGCGAGCAAATTTGAATTCCCAGCGCTTATTTTAGTTATTAAACCAAGTTTTAAATCCGGTTTGTCCCCGCTAACGGGGGTGGCCGGATTACCTCACACTCAGCAATTAGAGGATTTTTTTTTTTTTTTTTTTTTTTTTCATTGGGCAAAGATAATTGACCGCACCCGTACTCATGGGGAGGGGTGGGGTGCGGGGGTGCGGCCCCCCAAACAATTCCCACATAAGAGGAAAAGGTCCACTTTTTTTTGGGCTGAATTTTCCGATAAAAAGGTAATGATTTAGAGAATTTTGACAATAAATTTTTGCGGACCATTTAAAGGGATTAGGTAAAGGGTCCACCTTTTACCAAAAAAGTACTTTTTTTGTTTTTTAAAATTTAGTATTTTCCCCACCCCCACCAAAAAAATTAAATTCCTGCTCACGGCCCAATTGACCCGGATGGCCTTCCTAACGCCAATCCCCTGTTTTTCGACGGTGGACTATCCTTTTGGCAACCACGTCCACCATCAGGCTGTGCTATTGCCCCAGAGCGCTCAAGATCGACGCCCTTGCGGGAAGATCTTCTTTTTCATTCTACCAGGAACCAAATTCCCTCCTCCAGATTTCCTTAGAACGGGCCGGAGTTGACTGTTTAGCACCACAAAGGACTGCCAATTAATTTTTTCTATGGTAGCGTGAATTGTGCAGAACAGCTCCACTAAGTTAACGATCTATTCCGTTACAACGCGTCCGGTGATATAAGTATTTCCCACGGTGTAGTTTTGTGTCCACGACGGCGAAGATATCATCTAACTGATACTGCGTGAGAGACTAATGAGATCAGTCCGTTATAGGAATGTGTTGTAACTGAAATTAATCTCACTATCTTCGGAAAACGAGATGTTTATGGATGTTTGTGATCAGAGGGTACGTTACTTTTTCTTTCAATCAATCAAATCAATCCTATTTATTTTGTCATCAGAAAAAATCAGCAAAATACATTTTTTTACAATAATTATAACGAAATGTGTTACAATGAGAAGATAATTGTGATATTCTTATGTTATATAACATGATGTAATTTCAATATGATGGAATCAAATATTTAAGATAGTGAATTACTGTATAGAAATATATTATAATGTAATATATCTATGTATCGTAATTGGCTCTGAATCTATCGAAGCCTAGCGAGAAAGAAGAAAATTGAACGTTTTGTCGGGTACTTCGGTGCACACGGAAAAGTGAACACGCATGCCTGCGGTCGCATTCATTTTTTCCAACCTGCCCTTCGATATTTTCCAGTCTTGACAATGGTTTCAATTTACGCAAACTTTTGTTTCCATGTTAGAAAAAGGATTACGTACTTAACGGACCGCGTTATTATTCCAGTATTCAAATATATACGTGTTCAACAATATGGCACTCCGCGATCTCTTAGCGCCGACAACTAGGCCTTGGGACAGGTGGTACTGGTTACCAAGACACCAGTAAAGGCCGTCAAAGGAAACCTGACCTGACCAATCAAAAGTCTGGTTATTGCTGTGGGCCCATTGCTTGGCAACAAAATCTGTTACGGACACCCTTTTTTACAGGGAATTGAATGAAAGTCATTGAATTCTCCCCTGGATTCATTGTCGTTGCTAGGACCATGCGTGTTTGAAGGCAAGTAGCAACAAGACACCTATCAGGTGATGAAGTTATACAGGGTGAGTACTACGAACCATATCCGTATCTGCAGTAGAGATCAATGAACCTTTCTTTAAATTGGCTTCGACATAATGGGGTTCCCTTGGACTCAGGACTATTGACAAAAACCGATATGAGGAATCTGAAAAGGAAAATATATTGGAATTTGATCTTAATCATATTTATTCATGACATTTTGTTGATGTTGTTCAATAACAGGTGATTTGGGACTCTTTATTTAAAAAGATACATCGAAAAATATATATTCCTGACATTTTAGGTTATTTGATATGGTACGTTGTTTTGCCGAGGACAAATAAGTGTATCTAGTGATCCATTGCCACTGTGTAGTAAAACATTCCGAATTCCGAATCAAATTTGCACATACCATTAGATTGTATCATAATTCAATACTACAGGGTGAGTAAAATAAAAAACAACCCTGATTGTGTTAGACAAGTTGATATTCCTAAATGATATCTATCATAACATATGTGAATATGGAAAGCTGATTATTCATATCGGTTAAGTATAGGCCGAGTACAGTCTTTGAATCAGTAAAAAAAATCATGGCGGATTTTTAAATTAAAAAAAAAAAAAAAAAAAAAAAAAGGAAAATTATGAACTTTCTTCTGATACCAAAAAATCTCAAATTTGCTGGAGTAAAGTTAAAATTGGGGGAACGAGCGTTGTCGATCGGGTCAGCCACATTTAAACTGTATACTTGCAGAATTTTGGCGTACCATAAAATAATAGGAAAGTGCAAATTGGTGTGCATTAAATTGTATTTTCTTCGTTGATTGATTGGGAAGGAACTATGACACTCGTTCGAGCAGAAAATCGGTTTGTGATGGTTTCCGCTGCTTTGAGCAATAAGCATAATTCCACACTTATATTTCAAGGATAATGTGTGCGTGCAATTTAAATATGCCACCATTTATTATTAGTTTTCTGAATGTTCTTGCCAACATTGGCCAAAAAGTGTGGGTTATTAAGGCCTTTCACACTGAGCCGGTGATCGATCGACTTGCGATCGATCGCCGTTTTTGAAGATAGTGCAGCCGTTTTTATGAATACTAGCACGCGCACGCGCATAGCGCCTTCTAGCCTGGAGTCGCAACATTTGTAACACATCTCAAGGACAAAAGGTTGATTTATTAAATATGTAGACACCCTGACAGGAACCCCTGAAACGCGCTCTTAAGTGCCGCACGTGTGCCTTAGAGAGGGGGCCAAGACAAAGTTTGTACAGGGGTCAAATTTTTTATTGATCCACTCATGTTGAAAAGTATACATGTTATGTGGTCTTACATAGGATCAGAAAAGGTATAGTTTGTAATATTACAGCCGTAAGTTTCAGAGTTATAGGCTAAAAGCAAAAATCACTAAAAAGGGTCAATACCAGTTGTACAGGGGTCAAAATTTAAGTTGCCCGATTTGGATAAAAACTGGTGGCAATTATGGCGGAGCTCATAGGATTAAAATAAGGAATAGTTTTGAGTGTCTCAAATTCTTGCTTAAGAAAGTAGGGGGGACAGATCAAGCCCCATTGAAATTCATGGACTTTGACCTTCTGTGCCCCCTACATCGGAAACTAAGCCTTTAAGACCGTCAAAACTATTCCTTATTTAAATCGTATGAATTCCACCAACAATTTGCACCATTTTTATCCATATCGTAGCAACTTTAAATTTGACCCCTGTACAACTGAAATTGACCCTTATTATTGAAGTTTTGCTGGTTTTTCTTAGCCTATAACTCTGAACTTTAGGCTGTACTATTTACAACCTATACCTTTTCTGAATCCTTATGGTAGACAAATAACGTGGTGGTGGCCTTTCAACATGATGGGATCAATTTAAAGATTTGACCCCTGTACAAACTTCGTCCCTGGGCCCCCTCCTTAAGGCCCCATTTGCAGCACTTAGGAATTGTTTTCTGGTTTTCTGTCAGGCTGGCACATATTTAATCACTCAAACATTTGTACTTGAGATGTGTTACAAATGTTCTAGCTCCCAGGTTTATTAGTTCGATTTAAACGTTTTCCCTAAAGAAAGATTTAATGAGCTGCTTCTTTCAAAAAATACAGCAGTGGTTTGGTGGACTTTTTTTAATGCTGAGGTACATGCCACTTTTAAGTGATATGACTTGTCACCTTGGTTTGTTTCGGCACAGAAATTGTTAGTTTTCCGCTCGTGAAATTGAACGGACTGAGTAAATGAAATTCAACATGGCGAATAGACTCCTACGTAAGTGCAATTGTGACGAAGGCGTGCTGTTATATTTGAGAAAGCATAACGCGCCGATGTTGCTCAGGGTTTGGCAAAATTATAATACAGAATTTGGTAGCTCTGGTTTGAAGTCTACTGATTGCGATCGATCGCAAAGTCGATCGATCACTGGCTCAGTGTGGAAAAGCCTTATTATTTGGCAAATGTAAGCAAACCCTGTGTTGTTTATTTTCCTGAGATATCAAATTGAAAAAAGCAAATAATGCTAAGTCATCTTCTTAATTGTCTAAACTTGCTAAATTTCCTAGATTTGATTTTGCTCTTAAAATCCACTCAATAGATTCTCCGAGGATGGCGCCCTCATTTGTTAACACTTTGGTTTTTTGGCATCTATATATATATAATGTTTTATTATGCTCAAATCGATATCCTTCATACAGAAAATTACAACTTTGTCATAAAATGAATTGAGCATCCACTCATTAAATTATTATTATTATCGTGAATTAAAACATTTTGCAGCTACCACGGCCAGATTTGTTACTTTTTTTTTGTTTTGTTTTGTTTTTTATGGTTATGACAACGCTGTTGTAAATTCTTGGAACAAAATTGTGGACTTGCTCCAGCCCTCCAAAATGAAAGCCCAATTTGCAAACCAAAGGTAAAATCTTCATTATACAAAACGCAATTTGTATTATAACAAGATTATTTATAATACTGTCCCCATATCGATTATACACGTGTAACTTTATATCGTTCAATGACGCACAAAATTATCATGTTAGTATCCGTACATACAAATTAAATCCACAGTCGTTCCTTTCAAACTTACACATAACGATGAACGGGAAATGGGGTAGAGGACATGAAGGAAGCTAAAAATTTGAAAAACATGGAATAAAAGTCTAGTGGCTTAAGTTTACAACAACGGGAATTTTTTAGTTTAAAAAAAAAAAAAAAAATATTTAAAAATACAAGTGTTACGAGGCGCTCCATTAATTAAGTATTACCTGAACAGCAACTAGCATCAATAACATGACAATCTGTCAACAGGTCTGCAAAATTGAGACGTTTCAATGGTTTCTTTCGCTCCTTAAAAATTCGATAGATACGAAAACTAACTTCAGTTACGGTTGGTCCCAAAGTGAGTAAGAAAGAGCACGATATGAGGATCTCTACAATCACACATGATACCATCGAGGGTGCTGATACTTTGACAGGGATCCTAAATAAATCGGGATGAGGACCTCGATCACCGAAGTGGATGCATACTGCACACTGATCTGCATGAAATCGTTACTTCTGGATGCGGTCTTAAGTGGCGCTGTTCCGCTAAGCAGTCCCGATACGTCATACTGCATAAAAATCAGGTTACTTATCGTACATGGTGGCGCCATTACTATGGCCAATACTATTAATCCTGACAAGTAAAGCTACAAATTCAATTTTTTAACATGTGAAAGTGAATTTTTTTTCTAAATGTATTAAAGAAGGCCATCAAAATTTAGGGTGGGATTTATTCCTTTATGTAAAATTACGATATAAGCCTACATTATGCATTTACACTCTCCGTTAAGGTGGTATTAAATAATTTTCAACGGCGATGATTAAACATTTTTGGCTTTCTTATCCACGAGTCATCTCACTGCTTTACTATGCCTGCGAATCGTCTAGGGGCATTTGTAACACAGTGTCACCCGCCTGCTTTGACTATAGGTGTTAAGAAGGATAGGAAGAGGCCACAGAGAATGACGCCACTCAACTCTCTGCTTGTTGCTTTTATCAAAGGGCGATCTCTGTAAATGACTACGCCAAATGATGCCAGAATAGTGAGCAGGATACCTATAGAAGACACAAGAAACTATGATTACTACTATAGGATCATTCCAAGAAGGATATGTTGGTTTGAGTGCTACACAAATCGTGAAATTACTATTCGGCCACTCTGTTAAAGGACACTCTTCACATTGCGTTCCATTGATCCACGATTGCTGAATGGACGGCAATTTAAACGACAGCCACAACAACCACTTTCTTCCAAGGGGTTGCACGTTGGCCAGGGTTGCAGTCAATTTTACAAATAGAGACTGGTGTATTATTAGTTATGATGGTCGGGCCCCCGTGGGATGACATATGAAAAATTAATGGAATCCTTCCGGATCCCCAAGTTCCTATGTCTTAAAGACGTATTGTCCTTTAGAGATCTGTAAGTTCAGAATGTCAGTATTTCCAGGTATCTCACCATTCGCGTCAAATGCAAATCGCCATCCTCTGTTGGAAACGACACGTTCAAGCTGTTATCTTTAAGAATGGGCCGCTCAAACTAGCATTAAGATGGAAGTATTTTTGAAGCTCGCAAAATTGTGGCTCTAGAGCGTAAGCAAAAGCACGAACTCCGTTTGTGACGGTTGCTTCCGAAGCGGGCGGAAAGGGACACGACGCCATTTACTTGAACAATTATGATTGCTTTTCCAGTATGTGCTGAAATCATTATATAGGGGACTAACTAGATGAGGTCTATTTCTGGTGTTTCCAAAATGTTCGGAATTCAGTATTCAGGTGAATGTGGACGCGAAAGAATAAACTGCCGTGAGCAATTGGACCGTGTTAGCGTCCATGATGTCATTCCCACCCAACCATCGCTACCAATAAATGTTATTCGTTGACTCAAATTCCCATTAGCAATTGCTCCTAGAAGGGCACTCGCTGGAATGAAGAGCAAGAAAACAACAAGCAAACAGTGACATTGGGTTGCTGTCAGATCATCTACAATTGTATTTCAGGTCGCCTTGAATCAAATCTTTAGGATCGGGGTGTATATTAAAATTAATACATATGTCTTGGCGTGCGGCCTTTAAAGCACGGAATATGTTGAGCACCGTTGACAACCATAGTCATCCACTGAATAATAAAGGGCTATTAGACCATGGGACGTGGAACAAATAACAACTGTATAACAAATTCTGTATCCCATCTGGGGGGTAAGGGAAAACCAAGTGTAAATTCATAATAAAATTATTCGATCAATAACTGTATGTTCACGCACATAAAACTGGCACGTTTTCTTAAAATATAAAAAATGCACCTCCCAATTTCTTTTTCCCCAACCTATCAGTGACCAATGGGATATGTATAGACTTCAGCAAACACCGCCATGAGCTAAAGAAATTACAATGGGCCGGGTATGTAGGGGCCATTGTTATAGCTAGGTGTTACCACCTCCACGATTCGGGTGAGTGACAAATACCCGTCCTCTCTCACAATGAACAAACCAGTGTACAGTTAATAGGTCGTGACACTAAATTTTCTTCATGAAAAATGCCGTAAATTGAATAGAAATGAAGGTAAGGCAATAAGTGATTTTGGTTCTGAAAAAGTTGTGAGGGTCAAGCTTGCACTGCAACATCTCTTATGAGGTTTGTTCATGTTTCGTCCCTTTGCGAATAAATGATGAAAAACATGTCCAAAGTTAATTGAACACGCACTATAGAAGCTCATTATTAGTTATGTTGTGAATGCGGTAAGTATTTTTTTTTGTCCTGAAAAAGTACTCAGTCAAAATTGGAGAGCGTAACGGCTGAAATCTCTTCAGCTGCACGACAATATTACACAATGGTCCTGCACTCCCAGATGAAAGGAATTTGAGTGTTTTTTTACACCGCATACCGGGCCGGTGATTGAATATCTTTAACTCATAGTTTGCGAAGTCTAATGTGGTATCCACTAGTCACTGCTATTGGGGAAATGAAATTGAGTTGACATTTTAATATATGTTAAGAAAATGTGCCAGTTGTTTAATTTGCGGGAACAGACGTTTGTATCCGTGATAATTATTATGAATTTACACTTGGTTTTCCCTTATCCCCCAGATGGGGACTACAAAACAAAACACAAGAAGACATGTCCCCTCGAATATATGTATTTCCAGTTAAGTGTTAACATCAAGTCACGATGGCTCTGGCCCTGGATTTGTCTGGTGGCACTGTGCGAAAGAATTAGGGAAAGCGGTTTTTATTGCCTAGTTGATCGCTAGAGGCCGAGTAAGCAAGGGTTGGAACATGATAAATTGCAGCAGTCTGGTAACATAGGAGACTTGTTGCGCTGCCTTCCTGGACCAAATAATGCAGCAATCAGTTTTCTTCTGGACATTTCCGGTTGTGACCGTGGACAGTGAAGCCTAAACGTGTAGTCTCCACAAGGATCAACCATTTGTTACGTCGACCACAGTGATGTACATTTCTTCTCGACAGTCATTCCTGATCTCATATCCGAGGGTTACGTTAGGCAACAACAGGTATGTTCTGTTGGTAAATTCATAATTACTGCGTATGCCATAGCCTCAACTTTAGGATGCACTGTTTTCCATATATTAGGTCCATCGCCCGAGTTATTACAGTGCGATAGATTGGTATGATTCCACCGAGATGTATCGCCATCCTTAAAGTGCACCAAACACTCACTTTGAAAGTAAGAACAATGTGCGATTATAGCTTTAATATGTGAGAATGAAAATATATTTTTGTCTCTAAAAGAGATAAGTTGCCGTAACAAATCTCATTATTGTTAATGAACTGCTTACGGAAGAGAATAACCATTACCAAAGGCAATCAATTGGTTGGTGTTATTCACTTCTTCATGGCGATAACCCGCGAATGTTCTCCAGTTTCTTTGCAATACAGTTTTAATACCTTATCCGTCAGCTTCAATACTGTACAGGTCTGTCTACAACCAACTTTAACATGTTCAATTTTACGAAATTTCTTCATTTGTTATTAATGTTCACTACGGAAAATCCGTCTATTAGCGTAACCTCCGGATGGACTGACAATAATGCTTTTGCTTTGATGCGTTGTAGCGATGTTGTTTCGAAACACTGCCACGACACAGTTTCCTGTGCGTCATTCTCGAAAGTTATTTTTTTTATTTGTTTTCTTTCTGCAATGTCTATTTGAATTATTTCTGAATGATAACAGCATTTCTTAGTTTAATAAAATGGTATTCAGGGTCAGAGTAAGAAATAAATTCATGTTTTCGATAAAAATAGTATTTGCAAACCGGAAAGAAGGGCGTATTCTCTTTCGCATTCGTATCACTAATGCGAGTTCGTTAAGTTGATTAAATATAAATAAACTTAATGTAGGACGGATATAGTGCCTCGAACTCGCAACTTCAACGGTAATCATGATAATCGTAATGCGTTTTGCTACTGTTTTATTGGTTAACATCTGGCACATTAGAGCGAAGTTCTGTTGTCCCTGACGTCAAACCATTTACCATTTATGGTATATTGCGCTTATTCCGTAACCATTCATGTTTTATTTCCATACTAATCAAAACTAATCCCAAACTAATTTACACGCATAGTATAATACAGTAAATAAACTAAAAGAAATCATTCAGCTTATACTTTTACGGAAACCAATATAGTCCAGGCTACAGACCATGTGACCTTGGTATACCATATATATACTGTTTTTTCAATGTTTCGTAGACCAGTTTTGTCCGCTGAATTGAAGTCGATGGATGCCAGACGAATAACCTTGAGCATTTTCGAGGAACGCCAAAAATTCAAAATGGCACCAAAACACTAAAAACTCTATGTTAATACTCAAAAGTTGTAATTTTTGTGCTGTCAGTCAAAATACCCATTGTGACCTATTAAACTGTGATCCATTAACACCTAATTAAGAGATTCATATGGCAGACAACCACAAAGGATCTGATAGTTATCTACTTTTGACCGTAAGAATGGTAACATGATATCTATACCCAATGGCTTTAGCAATCAATTATTAATTGAAAAAACAATAGGAAGAGCTTTCCAACAATTGCTAAAATCAATCCAAATCAATAAACCTCAAGATGGCTCCAAATGGCAAATCATACTACGTAAAGGCAAGAGCTGCCAGTTTGTATATATTCACTATAACACAGGAGACAAAAATTTAAAATCATACATAATCAAAGTGATGATATCTGCAAGATGGCATCCTAGACGTGCGTTCAATATGGCTGCAAATTCATCAGTATGTACATAATTCATTCACGGCTGTAGGCTAAAGATTATATATCTGTGGTTTTTAGTTGTATTATCACTTCCAAAACCCCCAGTAGGACTATTTTAGATGTCAATTGAGTCGTTATTCACCAAATACCCCAACATGGATGCCAATGGACGCCTAAAACCCCCTTTTTCCCAAAACAAAGAACATATCTCTTAAGACTATTAGGGATCGGATTTTCGCCGATTTAAGTAATGTGCCATTTCCAGCCATATTGAATCGGCCATTTTGGATGGCATTTACATGTATCGATCTCTGATTACCTAATGATGTGTACATTGATCTGATTGTCTACAGGGATAATAAAAAAACCGTTTTTGCAGACTAGGTTGACCAGCTATGCAAGATAGAGTATTGGAAGCAGCTTTGGATCCTATAATGACGGAATTTATTATCACATTTTTGTAACAAAAAGCGTCTTATGATTTAATTAATTTCTGAGTGCCAAAAACACCAGGATCGACACCAAATTACCAAACTGCAGTCAAAAATAGATCACGATCAGCCACTTTATTGTCTTTGCGGCCCAGTATTGAATTCATTGATACGTGGTTACAGAATCATATGTTAATTTGGTCACAATGAATGTTTAAACGAAGACAGGATGAAAAATCACAACTTGTGAGTGAACAAGAGAGATGAAGTTGTGTGTTTTGGTGGCCATTTTGACTGTTGCGTTTGCCCAAAAAGTGCTCAAGGTTGGTTCGTCTGCATCAATTCGGAGTCAGAATCCCCCAGCATAAAAAACTGGTCTAGAAACCGTTGAAAAAACATTATATATCTAATAAAAACAAGGTTGACGTTAGTTCTCAATGAATCTGTAGTGGACAATATTTATTCAGCAAAATCATTTAGACAGATCTGGCACCATAGATTGGATACTAAGTTTTTAGAGGATATGCGATGGAGACATGTTACTTGATTTTGAGAAGTAAGTTAAGATTCAAGTAATTGGGGGTATTTCTAGTTCCTATACTAGAAGTTGTGACTTGTGGGGACCTGCGTGCATTATCTGATAACCTGCGCATTAGCTAACATGAACTATTGCCAGTCGTGAAAACAATAATCGAACACGAGAAGGGTAGTGTAGATATCAATGAAAAATACATACGCAATTTAGTGAAACAATGATCCACAACACAACATTATATTTGCAGAAACGAACTTATTATTGATAATTACTTATATGTACGATTTCAAATCAAATTATATCTTAAAAGAGTTCAGAGTTGAGTGTTTTAAAATTTTCATGGTCAAATTATTCCAGTCCGTAGAACGAACGCTTTTCATGCAAATGCTGTTTATTTCTAATTCTTAAACACTTGAGATGTTTACGCAATTTCTTAGTTGGTTCCAAGCCCTGTGATATGAGACGATATGACACGGTAGGGCGCGTACGCATCGACGCAATACGCATACCCTCTGCTCGGGCCAATCGAAGGCCCATAGTAACAATGGACTGATTGATTAAAAAAGTGGAGTCGAGGCTGAGGATCGGCCAGTGCCTCGTTAAAACATTGCCTGGAAAACATCACGACGATTGGCAATCAGTGGTGCAATTTTTTATGCTTTGGCAAATGAGAAACTTTGCATTACAATTCTAAAATGTAATTCAATTTAAATGAAAATAACTTCAGCAGCAAGAGTTTGTTTAAATTGCCAATCTGAATAAATGGAATCCATTGATATCTCAAAATGTCTAATTGAGGAGGGTAGACGTTTAACTCATGCAGTAAAGAGTGTCCCACCGATTTGCACCACCAACATCTTCTCATCGAAGATGAGATACTTTTATGTTGGTTTAAACATCTTATTAAAAATATTTAAAAAGCCCAGCTATATTTTGGCACCTATACTGCTTCCAGTGGTCTTTACAATCACTGATTAGTAGGTAGTATAGAAGGAATGTAGTGGTAAGCGTTACGGCTTAACATTTTGATAAAACTACCGTATAATAATAATAACTATAAAAAAAAATGTTCAAACCCAAAGTGCACTCCAAAACGAAACTTTCTGAAGAAAAAATTACACACATGTTCCGCAATCCTCAAACTTTACACCAAGTAACCAAGAGGTCAGGTTCGTTTAGACCATGATTTTGGTGCCACACAATTGGCATAAATGATTTCAGTATTACAATCTAATTTGAACAAAAGCAAACTGACCTTGTAGTAGACTAATCTTGTAAATGGTACAGATCTCAAGTTTAGTTGGATTCCTATCAAACACAGAATTTGCGTGGGTGTTCACGCTAAACGTTACTTGAAAGGGGGATGGCCCGATTAAGGGTATGAAGTTTTCATCTTGATAGATTGGCCTTCACCCAAAACCCCAGCTGTAATGTTTCGTGCGATATTTCAATCCGTTTGATGCGAGAGCTTAAAACGTGATTTTGAAGGCAATGAGTACTTGTAATTAATATTGGTCGACCAAAATGCGGCAAATTTTCGATCATAAACATCCCCAACCCAAAAATGACTCATCACAGGATAAATGAGAAAAATAGTAGCTTGCTCCTGATACCAAAATGTTGACCACTTCCGGTAAAATATGGGGATTCTGGGGACGAGGCTATTAGCAATCGGGCATGGACCTTTAATAGGGATCCTTACATAAAGGGCATTTTATAAATAAGCGTCGTGAGAGTTACATCAAGGTGGTCAATTAGGAGGTTGTCTGCATACCATATATAGCCGAATAGGGCAATTTTTAAAACGTTATCATTTGGCTTCGGCCTATTTACGGCTTGCGACTACACCCGACTGCATCACAATGGGGTAACTTTAAAAGTATTCCATCCTGCTTAAGGACCCCTAAACTATTGCGGTTGTAAAGAATCGAGTGTCCCCCATGATAAGTGTCCTAGCTACCATTAGCAACATGTACGGAATAACCGTGACCTTGCGACGAGGCCATTTGGGTACATTGCTGAAAACAATAATGCGTACACACTCAACAGAGAACACCATAGACATATGGGTGGTAGGACACTCAGTCACACGGACACTGTATTATATGACAACCGAGACCGCTCACCATACGTACTCCTGCATGCCTGTTTATATCTGGGCGGCCTGGATGGCTTAGTGGTAGAGCACTGGCTGTGTATCAACAGAGTTCCCCGGTTCGAAACCTGGTCCAGGCATTATGCCTTTCGTAATTTTCTTTCAGGGTATAATCTGCTTCTGTGTTGTTTTATATGTTCTAACTTTGGATGCGCATCTTTCCTTTCTCCTCTGTATACTCCTACAATATGAATTACGAAGGGTTCTCCTGTATCCGTGTTAATACTATCAATATCTGGAAAGAAATCGACTACAATTATCGCAATCTGCAGTAGTCCTGTGGTATGCCCTAGTGACTCTTGCAAAAGAGTCTGCACAAAATGTTTTGAAGGTTTTAGCAACAATGACCTAGCTGATCTCCAAATCTGATGTGCACCTTTTGCATCCTTGAGCATTTTGAGCCGGATAGTGAGGGGGGTAAATCAGGGGAAAATTTTGAAATGTTTCACGCGGGGGGGTTAAAGGGTGTATAGATATGTTAAAAGGTATAGTTTTATCTATATCTACAACATTTTGGCCGGTACTCCACAAAAGCGGGTTACTTTAACCCAGGGTTAAACAGGGTTTAACCCACGATCATGTGTTAAATTCATGTTTCCTCTATGGATTTTTAACTCCACGTTAAAATTACACTGGATGGGGGGGTTTTTAAAGGTTGACCCGCTTTAAATTGTGAATACCGGCCTTTGGTGTTTGTACGACAAGCCAAACCTATTCAAGGTCAATCAAAGGGGTAAACATTTAATTTATCGATTGGTTTCAAATTGGTTTTATATTGTTTGTATGGGAATGTTACAACAGGAAATAACCCTTTATACTTTATATGTTAAGATAGTCAGCTCAATGATATCTAACAGAGGTCAGGGTGCTGATTCCCCATATGCCCTGTGGGCCCCTATACAAACACTTATTTTCCCCCCTAAATTCATATCTCCATGTCAACCAAATCACAATAACATTTATTTGTACCTTATATCTAGTATACACGAATAATTTTCTGGGAAAGAATCCTGTTTCATTATAAATTTTACTACCCCAGGGCCTTGAAACATTTTAAAGCTTACTGTGTTTAAAGTAATTGTCCTAGATATAGCACTAACACCTTTAATCCCATGAAACGTTTACAAAGTTTACCCCAGTTAATTTACCACCTTCTCTTTCTCAAATGCTCAGGATACAAAGTTTCAATCGTCAGAATTTAGTAATCAGCAGGTCATGTTGTCTAAAAACCCTTAGAACTTTTTCGTGCAGACTCTTTGCAAGGTCTATTCGCTGGACTAATAGGTGACAGTTCATTTTATATCTCAATTTCAATAAAAAAAAAGATGAGCTCTATATAGAAATGATTATACAGGAATGGTCTATTAAGACATCGAAATAGCCCTTTCCTATGACTGGCCGAATCGGACAGTAGATGGCTCAATTCCTTAATTTATGATGTAAATATGTCTTTGATACAAATTGAGTGACCAGGAAACTTAACAAAAGTTATGAAAATTATATTTCACTTAGAGATTCAACCATGATGCAGGATCAACATTTTTTATAGCCACAAACAATAAAAGTGACAACGAAAACACTTCTCCCACTCAATGAAACTATTTTTAGGTTTAAATATCAATGAAAAGTTTACAAACCTAACACGTTTGATTAGCAATAATAGTTAATTTTGGCAACTCCACAACAATTCAAAGAACGCGTCAGCACAACTAACCGTTTTATATGACACGATAGATACACAACAGAGACTAAAAACCATGACCGATTTCCAGATTCATTCTTTAACACGTTATTAAACTAAACAACTATTGGTAATGTATTATAAACTATGGTAGATTTTATCCAACGACCTACCCCCGCTTGTAAATCGATCGTCCCGTTGTTACTATGAGTTTCGATTTGTCCCGAGCAGTGCGTATACGTATCGCGTTTACAGAGTACGCGTTGTCACGCATGTGTGCTAAACCTGTCTCATATCACACGGCTAGGAACCCATGAAATGGCTTAACAATCCCAAGTGTTTAAGAATTGGAATTCACTGATGCACATGATGCACAAATTTTTTCTTTCTTATTTGTTTTTTATTCCCTTGGACTTGGGCCTGGTGTTAACGAGAAACATAAAAAAAATGCACCACCAGACGCCCCCATACAGTCCTGGATACAAATACAGCAAAGGGCGTGAAGAAACATCAACAACAAACAGACACAACACAAAAAAAACACAAATCCCACAAAACAGACAACGACACCAGAACGAAACAGCCACACAAAAATTGCCCTAACAATGACATTGTCAAGAAGGAAATTTAACAAAAGGAGACATTAATTTGAGCTTCAAGATTAATTGTCCATTTCTTTCTATCCATTTCTTCAGTTGATTCCGTAACTTACTGTGCTTTCACAGCACTCTTATTCAATCTTATATTTCACTTTACCCAACTTTGGTTCAAAAGCTTGGAACTGAGAGGGACTATGAACATATACATATGAACGTATTTATTTTAAACAAAAAACATAAAATCCCTAATACCGAACATGAAATCGAACATAAAATATTGTGTTTCCTCTCACTCGGCAGTGTCACAAATTACCATGTAATGGTGGTAAAAAACTCGACCCTGATTGTGTCCGCCATTTTGAATTTTTAAGTAATATATATCGAAGAGCTGTGGTATCATCTGAAAGCTTAGTTCATTATCTTTCAATTTATATCGTGATGCCATAACTGAGAGCTTCTTTTTTACGGGGAAATTTGTAAGCAAATCGCCAAAATCGAGGTTTTTCGACCGTTTTTTTGCCATTCATGCAAGCAAAATTGGTATTTATTTGGCAATGATTGGTGTCCAAAGTAAGCATCACATGTTTTACTCTAAACATAAAAGGAAAAATAAAGTAATTTGCTTACAGTAGCACATCATACTTACATAAAGCACCATTTTTTGGCATTTCAAACATAAAGTATAGGAAGGTGGCAACCACCCCCTACCTTCGTACTTTTACGTGGGTTTGGACGAGGGTTTAGATAGCACTATGTGAATTTGGAATAATTTTACACATTACCACAAAATTGGCAAGAAGTTTTGTTGCGTGTTATTGATACGCCCTGTAGATCTATAATTATTTAATTTATAGAGACATGCGAATAAGAGATTATATCTAACTCTTTGCACGCTGGGCAATTCTGTAATAAAGTTTAACGCATAAGTCAATAGTGGCATTTTGTAGATGGCTTTCCAAATATTTGTAGGTCACTAGGGATGGTCTTTAAAACGAACAACAAAGTTGAACGACCAACAATCAGCGGAAAAATGTTTTTTACGCTGATTCTGCAGTGCACTTGCTCACTGAAAAAACTACATGATTTGAAATGTTTATAATAAGAAAAGACAAAAATGACCACAATTCATTTTGAAGCGAATATACCGCCTGCGCGGATACGAGAGTTAATCCTAATAATGATTGTTCCCTACTAACATTTCATAGGATGAACTTTTAAAACCCTGAAATTTAAAGGAATTAAAAACTGACCTCAGAGATTCCTGATGAGGGCGCACTCAATTTTCAAACCATGTTTTTTTTCCATATACATAATGCTTGTCCATTACTAATCACTGTGTGAAATAACTATGCACAAATCGAGTCTTCGTATAGAAAATCACACTTTGTTATAAAATCCGGATCCGGATTTTTTGTTATGCAACCACACTATCCTATGGCACTGTTATACTGTCATAATGTCACTCTGCATGAAAACGAAAAATCTGAGATGCATCTAACTTGGGAATTAAGTATTTTAGGTAACTATCATTAGTTCTAAATGATTATTTTTAATTTCCACACAAAACCATAATTTTGAAATCCGTGGTCAGCCGTTACCTTTTATCCCTAAAATTTAGAGGCGCATTGTCTGCTGAAACAAAATACCCTCGGAGCAGGAGTGCGTTTAACCATAAAACCATTCTGTTTACTTTCAAGTGCGCCGATCTTTGGGCCTAATCATTTCAGGTGTGGCCACTGCATAAAAATGTCCTACACTCCTGCAAAAAAATATCAAACTTGAAAACCGAGGGCTTGCACCACTTTTCAAATGTGCAGTGTCTCTTTGCTGTTCGTCAACTTTCAGGCCCCTGAATGAAAAAGAATACCATAATAAGGAAGCATCTAACCAAACTTAGGTTGTATAGTAGGTTAGTACTTCTCATTAGCACAGTTAATTTATCTCTTCTTCTTCTTAGTGTAATCCACAAGTCATATAAGGCGTGATTGTAGAGAAAGTGAAATATATCACGCTGCTTCTGTTTAGGTAGTGGAGTTGCGGCGTTTGTAAATATAGCCACAGGGAAAAAGTATGGCAGCTTCCTGAATGATTGTTGTACAGTCGTGAACATTTGTCGGAATAATCTGGATTTTTTTCGCAAGGAATACTCCAAGACCATGAAAACCATATGCGTACGTCTATTTAGGGATTATGTTAATTATTGCCGATTAGATTCATGTAGTTAGTTATCCCTCTAAATACGGTTGTTGTACCATCGACGCCAAAAAAAAAAAAATTAAAATGAAAAAAAAAATAATTTAAAAATGAAAATTAAAAAAAAAATCTTTTTTTTTTTTAAATTTGATTGTTTTTTTTTAACTGTGGATATTTTTTAAATTTTGTTCATTTGTTTTTTTGTTTTAGATTTTTTTTTTAGAATTTTTTTTAGAATTTTTTGTGTAGAATTTTATTTTTTTTTAGAAATTTTTTTTTAGAATTTTATTATTTTTTTTTTTCGGAATTTTTTTAAGAATTTTTCTTCCGCAAGATTTTTTTTTTCTTCGTTGGAATTTTTTTTTCATTGGATTTTTTTTTTTGGCGTCATTCGTACGATAAATTAAAAAAAACAAGGGTGGTATTTGGAAAAAAAATAATGCTGGCCTCCGAATTGCAGGTTGCTTTGGTATGAGATGGGACAAAAGAAAACACAAGTGAAGAAATGTTTGGGTTTTTTCATGATTTATTGAGTGTTTCTGTGAAAAAAAACCATAGAAGAATCTGCAATGTGAAGCACCAGTTTTGTTATTGTACTTGTCACAATCTTGCTGATATCAGCTGTGAAGTAAGTTGTTTTTGTCCCAATGATCTCTATACACTGGATAGGCTATCGTCGTTCGAACGTGAGGAAACCGGAAATTGCACGTCGGCCCTTTTGCTCTACCAAGAACCCTGATCGTGCACGTACAACTGAATAAGGGAAAACTATGGACAAAAGGGACAAGATTTTAGGCGATATTAATTGCCACGTATGTCAGGTTTTTGTCAATTAGTGGTTGATTTTCGAGTATAGTGGTATGTTCGATATAACAAAAAATAGTGATCAAAATATTTTAAAAAGTCTTTAAAAATTTGTTGTTGAAAATGACATATTTCAGGTTTTCAGCTCAAAAACATGATTTATTCATGGAGAAGGCAGAAGTGGTTTGACTACTAGCATTACAGATATATTAGATATTATTAATCCTCCAATGATTTTTTCCGCTTTACTAACCTCCCACCCTCACACCTATATCATGTATTGGGTATTTCACTCTTTCCTTAACTTATGTTCATATTGGGCCTGTTGGTACTTATTTGGATACCAATTGAAAGAGAAAAACGCAAGCTATCTTGTTGGGTACAAAATTTATAGGAATAGGGTGTGTAAAAAGGAAAAATCACGGGGGGTTTACCCCCCTCCCCCGATTCTTTCTGGAAATGACCTCGTATCTCTTTTTACAGATGCACGTTTATTTAAAAATTGGAATAAAATTCATGGGGGTCTTGAATTTTGGCGGGGGACCAATGCTCGTTCACAAAAAGAGCGCCTATAGCTGCAAATGCGGGACACCCTCTAGGGGTATATCAATCACAATAATGAAGTCTAGGGGTATCAAATTCAGCAGGATTGGTGACTGGTTAAATGATAAAAATAGGAAAATGTAAACTCAACATATCAGCAAAATACCCCGACGTGTGTATTGTTTTTTGGATATTGGTATTTACAGGTATTTTAGTCACGTATTGAGAAACAGGTCCCACAAGGGGTATTAATTTTACTGCAATTGGTCCCACTATTTTAAAAAAAAAACCCTGAACACTAACTAAGTATAATTTTACAAAAAATGGCTCGGTAAGACTCCCGTTAGAGGTTTATGTTCACTGAAAATTTGTTTGTTTATCCTTTAGGGTCAATTTCAGAAACCCCTGGAATGAGCACGGGTACTCAACACACCATGAGTGAAACCCCCCCCCCCCCCATCGGATAAAATTCTTGCTTTGAAGTAAAGATAATGCACTGCAGTCTATTGGGTCAGTATACTGCACCAAAAAACACATGTTAAACAACTTGGAATTGGAAATTAAATGAAAGGAACTGAAATTGTTGTTCCTTGACCCTTGGGATTTATAAGCTAGTCTAGGGACTAAAGCACAAGCTACCCCTTAGCCTAATTGAGATCCCTTCTCCAGTATCCAGCGAAAAGTATCATGAATTAAATACTAATTTATAGTGAACTAGAATTAGTGCTCCATACTGGTACTCCCATGGAGTTATAAGCATTTAGAGCACATAGTCTAGTACAGTGGCAATGCAAGTGGCAATACAGTATGTAACCAGTGTATAGGCTACGACGGGTACCCATCACTAATCGGTCGGCAAAAAATTGCACAGAATACATCCGTTTACTTATACTCACAGTTAATTGCAGGCAAAACGGGCAACATACCCCATACAAATTGCAAATGCG